>ML375368.1:0-49532 GCA_005239525.1 Nicotiana knightiana | reverse complement strand
GATTGCTTTTGGAGAATTTATTCAGTAATGCAAATATTTCATCATAATTCTTCTCCAACACCTGACATCTGGCTGCTGCATCTACCACAATTTTTGTTTGCGGATGGAGCCCCTCAATGAAAGTGTGAACTAACACCTTGTTTGTCTGATTGTGATGAGGACAGTCTCTGAGTATCCCCGTGAACCTTTCCCATGCTGAATATAACGATTCACCTGTTTTCTGTCTAAAGGAGACTATCTCACTCCTAATATTTGCGGTCTTTCAATGAAGGTAAGAACCTTGCCAGAAATTTTCTCGGCAGATCGTTCCATGTTGTGATGGAATTAGTTGGTTCTGCCTTCAGCCATCGCTTTGCTTCGCCCAATATAGAGAATGGGAAAAGCGTGAGCCTCACATAATCTGGCATGACCCCGTTAGTGATAAAAGTATCACTAATCTCTAAGAAGTTCAAAATGTGTTGCTGTGGATCCTCATGTGGAAGACCCAAAAACTGCTCGTTTGTATGAAGTAGTTGGATAATGCTTTGTTTCAGCTCAAAGTGCCCAGTGATTCTGGGCTTCACGATGCTGGAGGTGACATTAGAAATACTTGGCATTGCCACCTCCTGAAAAGCCATGTGTTGTTCCTCTGCCATGTTCACAGGAAATCGGATGAAGTCTTGAAGATTGTTTGTATCTCTTGTTTCTCACAATCTCTTGTGAAATGATCTCTCAGATTCGGGGTCAAAGCCGTCAAGTCTATCCTGGCTTCTGACCCTACGCATTCACTCGAAGTTCCTGAGATTAGAGCAAAAATCATGTGACGTTAGACTCAATGAAATAAACAATTAAAGCAATTAACTAAAAAGTAATCTATATTCAAGTCCCCGGCAACGGTGCCAAAAACTTGTTGGTCCAAATTGCACACGCAGTATACATGGTCGTAGAAAGTAATATAATGTTAAATCGAATGTCGAACCCACAGGGACTTGCATAAACTAATTATTGAATCACTCTAATTGCTAATTAATCGAACCAAAACAAACTCCAGGAATATAACTAATTTATTCTACGATTATGTGAACTAATTATCAAGTAACGAGAATATTGTTGTGTATTCAATAGAGACAAATATTCCAGGGTTGTGATCAATTCACCACTCGTATTGCATTCTAATTCACTATCCCGCTCATATATGTCACTCATGGTTGCTAATTAATCGATAATTGCTCTCGTAGCCTTATCCCGAAGTACTACTCGCCTATTCTCAATAGATTAACGCCTATATTCCTATGAAATTAATCTATTAGAACGCACTAAGATTACGATGTTTAATTAAGCACGGTGACTAGGTATATTCCTATCCTAACCACAAATCCGCTCCCCTGAAGGGTTAAGATCGCGCTCTCTTCAATTCTTCTCTAATCTATATACGGATTTCCCAAGCATAACATAGATAGTATATAGAACCTAGTTGCTGGCCAAACAATTAAGCAATTAAACGCATAATTGAAGAAACAACCATATATTGAGTGAATTATAATCAAGGTTAAGTTAACATCGAATAAAAATATTCGTGGCTAAACCACAACCCCAGAACAATGGGTGTTTAGCCACTCATACTAGAATCAAACAATTGCATAAGTTTTGCATAAATGGAAAACACTAGATTAAGATGAAGAAAATTGATAATCCTTTTCTTCCTCAATGATCTTGTGTGTATATTCTCTCCAAAAATGGAATCCTCCCCTCAAAGTTGTGTTTTTGGGTCTATTTATATATTCTGGATAAACCCTAAACGTGTAGGAGACTTCTATTCCAACCGGAAAACACTTAAAACCTTCAAAACTCAGAATTTACCGGACTAGGGACCCCAGGCGTTAAACCCCAAACACCTAGCTAAAGCCCGGGTAGGCCAGGCGTTTGGGCTCTAAAGCCCTACTAATGCCTGGGTATGGCTGGTGTTTGGACTGAAACGCCCAGCTAACACCAGGTTATGCCAGGCTTTTGGGCTAAAACGCCCAGCTATGGCCCGGGTCACTCCTTTTTCGACTCTTGAGCGTATTTTTGACATTTATACACCCTTTTAGCTCGGCTTCCATCTCCAATTCACCTGCACATGAAATAGACTACATTATGCACATATAACTTGTATTTTTATCACAAAAGCACATAAAATGTAAGATATATGATGCTTAAAACTATGGATTCTAGCCACGCATCAAGCGCCTTTGAGTTGTTTTTAGCTCTCAGGTCCCTAGCTTGTAGTCCTTCGTTCCCGCTACTTGTTCTTAGTGGTAGTGTTTACCTGATATCATTTTCTTATAGTGGCGGTAGTGTAAGATGTGAGAGTAAGGTCATGTCCTCGGGTGGGGCTGAGGTTGGGGTCCAGGGGTGGAAGGGGGGTAAGAAAGCCTCTAGGATGAGAGTTGGGTCTTGGAACATTGGGACGCTGACGGGGAAGTCGATAGAGTTAGTTAAGATTCTTCAGAAGAGGAAGATCAACATAGAGTGTGTTCAGGAGACTAGATGGGAGGGTACTAGGACACGGGATGTAGATGGGTTTAAACTATGGTACTCAGGAAGCATAGAGGGTAAGAATATGGTAGGTATTTTAGTAGACAAGGACATCAGGGAACTCGTGGTCGAGGTTAGGAGGGTAAATGATAGGTTGATGAGTATTAAGCTTTTAGTTGGTGGGTTTACTGTAAACATGATTAGTGCATACGCTCCTCTGGTAGGTTTGGACCAGGAGGTCAAGCAGCGATTCTGGGAAGATTTGGATGAGATGGTGCGCAGTATCCCGCACATAGAGAAGTTGTTAATTGGAGAAAGTTTCAATGGCCATATGGGGCTAGTACTAGGGGTTATGATGATGTGCTTGGCGGGTTCGGTTTTGGGGATAGGAATGAGGGAGGTAATTCACTATTGGATTTTGCTAGGGCTTTTGATTTGGTTATAGGTAACTCGAGTTTTCCGAAGAGGGAAGAACCCTTGGTCAATTTCCAAAATTCAATGGGCAAGACTCAGATTAATTATCTTCTTTGGAGGAAATGCGATAAAGGTTTGTTCATTGATTGAAAGGTCATCCCAAGTGAGCACCTCACGACCCTACATAGACTCCTAGTTATGGACCTGGAGATCAAGAGGAGTAGGAGGAATAGGGTGGTGTTCATGAAACCTAAGATCAAGTGGGGTAACTTGACCAAGAACAAATCTCAGGAGTTAGGGGAGAAGTTGTTGGTTGTGAGGGCTTGGATGAGTAGGGGGGACGCGTCTAGTATGTGGGTCACGACTGCGAATTGAATTAGGGTAGCTGTTAGAGAGGTCTTAGGGGTCACGAAGGGCTCTCCCCGGGGTCATAGAGGGGACTGGTGGTGGAATGGAGAGGTACAAGGTAAAGTGGAAACTAAGAAAGCTGCTTATTTGAAGCTAGTAGAGAGTACAAACAAGGAGGAAAAAGGATTTATCGGGAGTATTATAGAAAGGCAAAGAAAAAGGCAAAGTTAGCAGTTACAACTGCTAAAAATATGGCATTTTCTCGTTTGTACGAGGAGCTCAGGGGAAAAGGAGGGGACAAGAAGTTGTACCGGTTGGCCAAGGTGAGGGAGAGGAAGGCCTTTTACTTATACCAATTCAAGTGCATCAAGTACGAGGATGGCAAAGTATTGATGAACGAGGCACTTATTAGGAGAAGATGGCATACATACTTCCATAAATTGTTGAACGAGAAGGGGGATAGACGCATTGTGTTAGGTGAGTTGGAGCACTCCGAGAGTCGGCGCTATTTTGGGTACTGTAGGTGGATTACGGTAGAGGAGGTGGAAGGGGAGATGCGTAAGATGTTCATGGTCATAGCGACGGGGCCAGACGAAATCCCGGTGGAATTCTAGAAGAGCATGGGGCGAGCAAGTTTTGGAGTGGCTCACTGGGTTGTTTAATGTTATGTTTAAGACGAAGAAGATGCCCAAAGAATGGAGGTGGAGTACGATGGTTCCGCTTTACAAGAACAAGGGTGATATTCAAAATTGCAACAATTATAGGGGTATCAAGTTGTTGAGTCACACTATGAAGGTTTGGGAGAGGGTGGTGGAGGCCAGGGTGAGGAGGTGTGTGTCTATTTCCGAGAATCAGTTTGGATTCTTGCCGGGGTGTTCGACTACGGAAGTGGTTCATATGGTTAGGAGATTACTGGAGAAGTACAGGGAGAGGAAGAAGGACTTGCATATGGTGTTTATTGACCTTGATAAAGCGTACGATAAAGTCCCAAGAGAGGTCCTGTGGAGGTTTTTGGAGTCTAGTGGCATTTTGGTAGCGTACATTAGAATGATTAAGGATATGTATGATGATTCTAAGACTCGAGTGAGGACTGTGGGTGGTGACTCGGAGAATTTCCCTGTGGTGATGGGGTTGCACCAGGGATCGACTCTTAGCCCGTTTTTATTTGCCTTAGCGATGGATGTACTGTCACGACACATCCAAGGGGAGGTGCCTTGGTGCATGCTATTTGCCGATGATATAGAGTTGATTGACGAGACGCGAAGCGGAGTTAGCGTGAGGTTGGAGGTTTGGAGACAGACCTTGGATTCTAAAGGTTTCAAATTGAGTAGAACCAAAACAGAATACTTGGAGTGGAAATTCTATGACGGGACCCATGAAGCAGACGTAGAGGTAAATCTTGATGCTCAAGTTATCCCCAAGAGAGCGATTTTTAAGTATCTCGGGTCTATTATCCAAGGTAACAGGGAGATTGACGAAGATGTCGCACAGTACATCGGATCAGGATAGATGAAGTGGAGGCTCGCTACAGGTGTATTATGTGATATGAACGTGCCGCCAAGACTTAAGGGCAAGTTTTATAGAGTGCTGGTTCGACCGGCTAGGTTGTATGAGGCCGAGTTTTGGCCATTCAAGAACTCCCATGTGCAGAAGATGAAGGTAGAAGAGAAGAGGATATTGATATGGATGTGTGGGTGTATCAGGAGAGATAAGATTAAGAATGAAGTTATCGGAGACAGAGTGGGAGTAGCCTCCGTGGAGGACAAGATGTGGGAGTCGAGGTTGAGATGGTTCGGACATGTTAAGAGAATAAGCATTGATGCCCCTGTTAGGAGGTGTGAGAGGTTGGCCATGACAATTTTGAGAAGAGGTCGAGGTAGGTCTAAGAAGTACTGGGGAGAGGTGATTAGACAGGACATGGCGCTGCTTCAGCTTACTGAGGACATGACCCTTGATAGGAGGGTGTGGAGGTCGAGGATTAAGGTAGAAGTTTAGTGGGTAGTTTTTAGTTGTTCACAGATAGTCTTAGTAGCATGCATGTCCCTTCATATTCTTAGATTTTTATTACGTTATGTGGTTTTGTTTGCCTCAAGTATTGTATTCCTTGTTGCTAGTATTTGGTACTACTTATCCTTTATCTCTCACTTTTTCTTTTCTTTTCCCTCTTTCTTCATTTCATGCCATCCACTTCTTCTCATTACCCTTCCTGATCTAAGGGTCAATTGAAAACAGCATCTTTACCTGTTAGGTAGGGGTAAGGTATGCGTACAAACTACCCGCCCCAGACCCCACTTGGTGGGAACATACTGGGCTTTTGTTGTTGTTGTTGTTGTTAGTATTTATTAATTATTTTTAACCCCTCACGTAATGAATTGAGTCCTACCAGGAATCACACTTTGTGGATCTTGAGGGATGCTTAACCCCTTCCCTTGAGATAACTTGAACCCTTACGTTGAATCTTAACAATTTCATATACTATAATTTGAGCATACATTGCATAATATTTTAGGTGTCCTAGTGCACCTTAAATACTAGGTGGCGACTCTATAACTCTAATTAACCTTTTAGAGTACCATAAGTTGTATTTTATTTTAAGTCGTGTAAAATAGGGTGCAATAACATGGAGGCTCTTCTGGGGATGTCTGGTTCTGACCACATCAGACTTGATCAATTACTTAAGGGATTGCATGTTCTCTAATATTTTAATTTCTATCATATGCTTCAAGTTGTGTATTTTATCACATGCTTCAAGATGGATATGCTTTTACACATGCACGGGTTGTATATTCTTTTACAGATACCTATATTACTACTTTATTATGTCATTACTTTTCTGTCGAATCTTGGCCATACACAATCACACACAAGTCAAGCAAGGGTTGTCGTTTCACCCCTCCAAACCTTCTTTCGAAACTCTTTAGTTCTAGAGATTGACATACGAGGTTAACTACGCACTATCTCGCAGTTATCCTCAAGTCATTCTTGAGTCTAGGTAAATCTACTCTTAGAATTCCTACGTCTTTGTGCATACTGTGACGACCCAAAGGGTCATCACCTATTTTATTACCCATTCCGTACTCCCGAGGCCTTGAAAACGTCATTTGTAGTTGCCTCAGTTTGCGTGTGCAGTCTAGGCGCGTAACCGGACATCTTAAATATGAAATGCTGTGAAAAATACTAAGATTTGATATTAAAATGAGTAAATTTGACTTTGGTCAACATTTTTGGTAAACAGACCCAGACCCGTGATTTGACGATCCCGGAGGGTCCGTAGGAAAATATGGGACTTGGGCGTATGCCCGAAATCGAATTTCGAGGTCCCAAGCCCGAGAAATGAATTTTTGAGTGAAATTGGTTTTCTGAAATTTATAAAGAAAAGTGAAATGGAAATGGGTTAGAATGTGTTGGTATCGGGCCCGTATTTTAGTTTCGGCGCCCGGTACAGGTCTTATATTTGGTTTAAGATATTTCTATGAAATTTGGTTGAAATTGGACGTCGTTTGACGTGTTTCGGACTTAAAACTCTAAATTTGAAAGTTTATGAAGTTTGAAGAATAACTAGTGATTTTGAGGTTTGATTCGTTTTTTTCATGTTATATTGGCGATTTGATCGCACGGCTAAGTTCGTAGGATGTTGTTGAGTTAGTGAATGTGATTTGTTAGGATCCCCAAGGGCTCGGGAGTGTTTCGGAGGTGTCTCGGAGTGATTTTGAACTTAGGAAGATTGTTGGTGTTTGGCTTCAGCAGTTGCAAGTCCATTTGTTCTTCGCGTTCGCGAAGCCTTAAGCTTTTCCTTCATCACGTTCGCATCCATTCCCTCACGATCCCGTAGGGTTATTTGACCCTGCGGACTTAGCCCTCTTTTCCTCCTCATGTTCGCATACATTTGACCGCGTTCGCGTAGCTTTGCAGGTCTTCTTCATCGCGTTCACGTAGGCCAATTTTTGGACCCCATCCTTTTTACTCTTCGCGTTCGCGTTCGCGTTCGCCTTCACCTTTCCGCGAACGCGATGGTCTGTCAAGTCTACCCTTCGCAAATGCGACCTCCCTTCCGCGAACGCGAAGGGCAATTTTGCCCAGTTATATATTTCAATTTCCAGAACAGTGTAGTACGGGTTTTTCATAAGTTTTCACGAACTCTCTCTTCTCCAAGGTCCTTAGGCGTCCATTGAGGCTATCCTTCACCAAAGACTTCTTGGGTTAGTAATCCTTGCTTGTTTCCTTCCATTGTCTTCAACATTTAATGAATTCCTAAGTCTAAAATATGAAAATTAGAGTAGAAAATTGGGAATTTGGGTAGAGTTAGTTTAAGACCCCGGACAAATTTTGCTAAGCAATATAGGATTCAGGGTGCCAGGTAGACTAATTATAATATTTTATGTGCTTTAAATATGATGTAAATGAATGGTAATTGCACTAGTCCACACTTTGAACGAGCATATCTAATTATATATAAGGTATTATGTGATGAATAACCTATCAAATGAAAGGTATTTGAGTCTAGTTTTCAACACTTCAAACCGTTTTTCATTTGGCCATTCCTACACAAAGTTATTATATAATTACCAAAGTCTAGATTTGCGACCATTTTTGTGATCACGAAACAACTATGTGGACCGCATTTGTGTCGCATAATGGGGCAAAATCGGGCAAAATCATTATGATGTCGCATGTTGATTATGACATAGCATAGTTGATTATGTCGTCGATTATGCTATAGCATAATGATTATGCTGCCCACATGCTGATTATGCTGTCGATTATGCTATAGCATAATTGACTTCGAGGGTCACTTTTGGAACTTTTCATATCCGAACCCACTTTGACAAATAAGCTTTGGGACTTCATTTGGGACTATTTTTACACTAAATCTAGAGAGAGGTGAGAGAATTTTAGAGAGAGAAAGAGGGAACCTAGCCTCCCAATCATCAATCTTGCACAAATCCTCAAGAATCAAGCTTGCTAATCTCTAGCTCACTATCATCCGGGTAAGTTCTACTTCCAAAAATTTCATGCAAGAAGTTAAGTGTTCAAATATGTTGAGAGGGTTAGAAATAGGCCATGCATGTGCGACTAAGTTGTAGTATCTGCTATTAAAGAACTAATATGGGTAGTTCATGTTAAAAAGTGGGTGAAGGAAGAAGAGATTGCCATTTCTAAACCTTGTAGTCTACTTCACATGCTAGGTGTTTGATGAAATTCCTAAGAGAGTTATACCATGGGTAATCTTCCTAATTATTAATCGATTTCCGCTATCTCCTTATAGATTGTTATGGCTAGAGGTGTTGGTGTATTGTATAAACCTAAGGAAAAGCTCTTTGAGGTATGTATAGCTAAATTTAACTTTCGTAGAATCCTTTTGTTGGGTTCGAGTATGTGGTATGTGTACCTTGTTTGGAAATGTGTGAATTGACTGTTCAAAAGTGCTAAGACGTGAGACTTTACTCTCTGATTCTTCCTGATTGATTGTCATGCTACTGTGATGCATGAAGTTGTAAAAGGTGCTTGATGGGCAATGAACGAAAGATTGATAATGTGCTCAAATGTGGGAATGTGTAAAATAGTTGAAAGCCATACGTGGAAAGAAATGAAAAAGAGTATTATGAAACAATGTAACTGAATTGAGCGAATGTGGCAACACCGTGTTCATGAAATTTCTACTTGATTGATGTTATGGTGCCTTGGGCCCAAATAAGTGAGTCTTTGATATGAATTTGTATTCCTTCAATTGGTGATTCTTGTGATGAAATTATTTGTGATTGTGCTGTGAATTAAAATTTATCAGGCGAGGTCGGGTTGCGCGCCGCAAAATGAAGTAATATGGATGATGGTTTCTGGTTATAAGCGTGGCCAAGGTAATAAGAATGAAATGTGATCGATATCACTACTGAAATGAAAATCTATGAGCTCTTGAATATGATGATGTTGAAAGGGAAAAAGGAGAGATTGTGCATCTTGCTTGATTTTGGTTGTTTCTTTCCACGTGCATTGATTGATTGGTTCTAGTACTGTCTCTTGGTTGTGTATTGTTTGATTTGTTCCGTGTTAATTGTCTGAGTATGTGCAAAATTGGGTGTTCTAAATATATTGAGGCGTGATGCCCTACTCTCTGACTGTCTAGCTGAAATTCATGTATTTGCTATTCGAAATTGAGGAAAGTTGATTTACTTGTGAATGTTTTGCCATGTGTAAGGTTATTTAAGTACCCTAATGTGCCGGTATGAAATATTGGTAGCTAACTCAAGTATGTGAACATGATTAAGTGCTAAGAGCTATAAAATGATATGATAAACAGGAATTGTAGTTGATTCAGTTGTACCACACTAATTGTGAAAATGTCTTATTTTGACTCGTGTTTTGGGCAATGATCTGTTGTGACTTGATATCGTATGGGTTATTGGTTGTATTGAGATTGTGTCCTTACGATGAAATTCTTTGTGAATATGGTGTTGATGGAAAGGAAAAAGGGGAATCTGTGGAACTTGTGATTTTGATTGTTTCTGTTTCTGTGCAATGCTTGTTGATTCTATTACTGTCTCTTATCTGTGTATTGCTTATCTTACTTAGAGTAAAGTTTGTACATACATACCAGTACAATCCAAATGTACTGACGTCCCTTTTGCCGGGGGCGCTACATTCTTATGATGATTGTAGGTGGTTCCATAGTAGGTAATTCAGCCCAACGGCCGTAATGCCTCATCTCCATTCCGTCAGCTGCATTGGTGAGCCCCACTTCCTCTCGGAGCCATGTGTGGTTCATGCCACCTTCTTTTGATTTTATTGTGTATTGTAAGGTATAGTCGGGGCCTTGTTGCCGGAATGTAATGTTATGTTTCTAGTATTCATAGAGGCTCCGTAGAAACAATGTGGGTAGTGTACATATGTATTTTGGGTAAGTAAGGGTACGGTTTAAAATCGTGATCCGCGTTGATAAATATTGTATGTATTTTGCAAGTATTTTGTTTCATATGTTGGTAATGATAAAAAGTAGAAATGAATTCAAGTCTTAAGTTTACGCTTAAGTTATAAATGGCTATTCCACATGAATAATGTATATTGAAATCACAGGGTAACGCGTGGGATAGGAAAGGCAAATCAGGTTCGCTTGACCGGGTTCATTCAGTTAGGCACCGGTCTCGTCCCTCGATTTTGGGGCGTGACAAACTTGGTATCATAGCCTATGGTTTTAAAAGTGTCCTAGGATATCTCGTAGCCGTTTCTAGTAGAGCCCTTCTTATCGGTGTGTTGTTGACCACATCTATAATTAGGGGGCTACATGGACATTTAGGAATTTCACCCTTCTTTGATGCTCCAATCGTGCGATAGATCTCAAGTTAGGGAGTTAGTTTTCTCTCCAAGCCTTACTCCAAAAATGAGTAATCATGATACCATAATCCACGTGTTTGAAGCCATGAGGAGGGAATGATCCCACCATTGAGTCGGAAGCGACTGTCCAAGGGCTTGTTAGGAGAATATATTGAGATGTGGAGGGATTGGTAGAACCTATCGCTAAGAGGGGAGTGCTCTTGTCCCTATTGATGTCCGTGCACCACCAAACCCTATAGTATATCGGTATGGTACCAATGTACTCTTGTTGTATATGTACATACATATTGAAGAACTTTCATAGGCATGGTCTTAATAAATGTTGAGTCACAAACCATTGCATGCACCTACTCTTTGAACGAGATCCAATATTTCTTGAAATTCACTATACCGCAAAATTTCTTATATGCAATCTCTTATGACACCGAGCTCTATAATTGTGTCCTTGAATTGATTTGTAGCTATAGACTTACCATATCCAACACACCATTCTAAACTCTAACAAGGTACTATACCCAAAGAATTTCTCATCGAAGAAAGGGATGAACCATTATCGTATTTTCGCACAAATAAAAAGATATCTTTTCTTGACCCTTTTCTTCGGGTTTCTACTTCGATCTGAATATTGATATGGGTGAAGATCTTGCTTTGTTTCATCATCACCTCTAGTATGGTAGTGCCCTCGCTCTATATTTGTTGAGGCTTCCATTTTGGCCTAGTGGTCGAAATCGGCTAAATTTTTATTTGCTTGGCGAGAATCTCCCTCTTCTCCGAGTTATTTTCTGAAATTGGTCTGCTCAATTACTTTTAAACATTATTAAATCTCCATCGAAGCTAGGTTCCGTCGAGCCTCCATGTAGCTGGATCGTGCTACTTATTCTTGTTTTTCATCTTATTCTTGAGGGTTGTTCTTCTTTTGGTTATAAGGAAGACGAGCATTTTCCTCCTCCTTTGGATTGCATGATACTTGTTTAAGTGTCGTTATATGTTAATTGCTCCATGTTTCTACAAATCCAACTGATTTTGATGTTTGTAGTGGTCCCCCCTAGACGTGAAGCTATTGAGTTTACTCCTAAAACCTCAATTTCCCTTTTTGATAGTTCATCTGACATACCCGGGTTTTCCCTAGTTGATGACCCATTTATCGGTTCCAATTTCAAGGACTGAAGAAAGAGCATAGTTGTGTCCCTAGTATCTAGAATTACAATTTCTTTTATTAATAGTAATCCACCCAAATTTTGTACCAATTCCGTTGAATCCAGAAAATATGACAGATGTAACAATACCCCTAGTAACACATTCATATGTCAAGCCTTTCTCTCGGCCAAGTCTTACAGTGTCTCCCAATTTTGTTGGTAATAACTAGTTGTGTAGAAGTGTGTTGCAGTGCTTCGTTGTGAAGTAGAGTTGCTAAACATAATTGGATTTTAATATTCTTGAGCTATGCATAATGTGACTATACGCGGAGATCTTCTTTCAAAAAGGTAAAGGTCCTCGTAATCCCTTATATTATCACATTTCCTAGTGGTTACAATGTAAAGGTCACTACTATAAGCTCTCTCACTTTCTTTTCATTTGTCTTGCATCATGTGTTTTTTACCCGTAATCTTCAATGCGCTATTATCTCAAATTCTCAACTACTTATCCAACAATATGATCTGATTTAATTCACCTCACTTTTATGTACTCTACAAGCGCCCTGAGAGTGGGCAAGTTTCCCCTTTACTACAGACTTCTAAATGTCCTCAACTTTGTTTAAGTTTGTTGATTCCAAGTGGTGCTCTTAGTTGTGCTGCCTTACTATCTATTTTCATCTGGTAACTCTCCTTGTGAATCTAATTTTATGCCTTATGGCATCGAGGGTCGGAGTATGTTCCTTTTTGTTATGATAAAATGATGTTGCTCGCACTCCTTGTGAGATTTTCTCCTAAACGATCATCTACCTGCCCTGCTTGTTCATGTGACTAGGTAACTAAGGTTACTCTTCTCTAATAAGTGCATCAAGACTTCTCACCCTTTCGTAGTTATTCATATGGTCACTTCGAGGCCTTATTCTACACTAGCTCGTAATGATTGTAAGTACTTTCTCGCCATTGTTGATGATTTTCTAGGGCTACGAGGGCTTGTATCATGGGTTCCAAAAGTAATGATTTTCCTTAAAATCTCAAGCTTAAATTGCCATGATTTCAAACTAAAGTGTGTCCCCTTTTCAAAAGTCTTAAATAGGTCAAATTTGATGAGATTATGTGGCATTCTACTCACCCGGCTTCTAGGAGAATGATGTTCCCCGTAACTGTTCCTCGTGTACTTTGTATTTTCATATGTTTATGTCTAAGAAGGTAGTGATAAAAGAAGAGTGTGAATTGATTTGATTGAACTATATGATCATGCTAATATCCTATATGATGCATTATCGGCAAGAATCATCGTGGCTTGACTTCATATGGATTGTTTGATTGAAATGAAATTATATTCTTGTTGATGAACACCTTTGTGATTACATTAATGGCTGGTAGGGACTATTATGAACACATGGTTGTTTGGTTACTATGAAATGATATTCTTGATGGTATGATTCCATGGGATGAAATTCTGGGTGGTTGTTGTTACCATGAATCGTAATGCCCAGTGGAATGTAAATTGTACAGTGAAAATCATTAAAGGTAAAGTTAATGGATAGTTAACTCATGCGAGGTGTCTAGATGTCATCCTTGTTAGTTAAGTTTAGGGATTGGGATTGCTTCCGTGAGTGTGTTATGGCAAAGCTTGTAAGCCTAGGAGGCCACCTTGAAGGCCAAAAGTGTCGTGGGAGGAAAATGTTTTCACTTGGTTGTATATCAATTAGTTTTGCCTTGAAAGGTGCCTTATAGGTGTTATGATCTGTAAATGTGCAGTCCATGTTCAGGTGTCATTATGATAATGTAGTTCTTGTGATGTTGAGAATTAGTGTTATGGGTATATACATTGTTATGCTTTGTCAAGTTATTGATGAGTTTTTAGTATGGTTTTGGGTGATTCTCTGACAGGTGGATAGGCCTAGTTACAACGGAAATGCTGCCGAAATTTTTGAAAAAATTGGGAGTTAGTCAAAATTTAGGGACTTGAGGTAGGATAGAAAAGAGATATGTTATGTTAGGTGTTTAGGTCAGGCTCTACCTCTCATTCGAGGCCGAATGATCCTAATCGGGGGAGGATGTAAGACCCCGGAAAAAGTTTGCTAAGCAATATAGGATTCGGGGTGCCAGGTAGACTAATTATAATATTTTATGTGCTTTAAATATAATTTAACTGAATGGGATGTGGTTAATAAGTGTATGAGTCATATAATAAGTAAGTTAGGGTCCAAGGAGAGGCCTAAGTCCAAGCCAAGTGGGAAAATTTCATAATAGGCTAAAATTCCAAAGGTACTTGCACTAGTCCACACTTTCAACGAGCATATCTAATTATATATAAGGTATTATGTGATGAATAACCTATCAAATGAAAGGTATTTGAGTCTAGTTTCCAAAGATTCAAACCGTTTGTCATTTGGTCATTCCTACAAAAAGTTATTATCAAATTACCAAAGGCTAGATTTGCGACCATTTTTGCGATCGCGAAACGACTATGCGGACCGCATTTGTGTCGCATAATGGGGCAGAATCGGGCAAAACCATTATGGTGTCGCATGTTGATTATCCTATAGCATAGTTGATTATGCTGTCGATTATGCTATAGCATAATGATTATGCTGCCCACATGTTGATTATGCTATAGCATAGCTGATTATGATGTCGATTATGCTATAGCATAATTGACTTCGGGGGTCATTTTTTGGAACTTTTCATATCCGAACCCACTTTGATAAATAAGCTTTAGGGATTCATTTGGGACTATTTTTACACTAAATATAGAGAGAGGTGAGAGCATTTTAGAGAAAGAAAGAGGGAACCTAGCCTCCCATNTTCTACTTCCAAAAATTTCATGCAAGAAGTTAAGTGTTCAAATATGTTGTGAGGGTTAGAAATAGGCCATGCATGTGGGACTAAGTTGTAGTATGTGCTATTAAAGAACTAATTTGGGTAGTTCATGTTAAAAATTGGGCGAAGGAAGAAGAGATTGTCATTTCTAAACCTTGTAGCCTACTTCACATGCTAGGCGTTTGATGAAATTCCTAAGAGAGTTATACCATGGGTAATCTTCCTAATTATTAATCGATTTCCGCTATCTCCTTATAGATTGTTATGGCTAGAGGTGTTGGTGTATTGTATAAACCTAAGGAAAAGCTCTTTGAGGTATGTATGGCTAAATTTAACCTTCGTAGAATCCTCTTGTTGGGTTCGAGTATGTGGTATTTGTAACTTGTTTGGAAATGTGTGAATTGACTGTTCAAAAGTGCTAAGACGTGAGACTTTACTCTCTGATTCTTCCTGGTTGATTGTCATGCTACTGTGCTGCATGAAGTTATAAAAGGCGCTTGATGGGCAATGAACGAAAGATTGATAATGTGCTCAAATGTGGGAATGTGTAAAATAATTGAAAGCCATACGTGGAAAGAAATGAAAAAGAGTATTGTGAAACAATGTAACTGAATTGAGCGAATGTGGCAACACCGTGTTCATGAAATTTTTGCTTGATTGGTGTTATGGTGCCTTGGGCCCAAATAAATGAGTCGTTGATATGAATTTGTATTCCTTCAATTGGTGATTCTTGTGATGAAATTGTTTGTGATTGTGCTGTGAATTAAAATTTGTCAGGTAGGGTCGAGTTGCGCACTGCAACACGAAGTAATAAGGATGATGGGTTGTGGTGATAAGGGTGGTCGAGGTAATAAGGATGGCCGAGGTAATAAGGATGAAATGTGATCGATATCACTACTAAAATGAAAATATATGAGCTCTTGAATATGATGATGTTGAAAGGGAAAAAGGAGAGATTGTGCATCTTGTTTGATTGTTGCTTTCCACGTGCATTGATTGATTGGTTCTAGTACTGTCTCTTGGTTGTGTATTGTTTGATTTATTCCGTGTTAATTGTCTGAGTATGTGCAAAATTGGGTGTTCTAAATATATTAAGGCATGATGCCCTAATCTCTGACTGTCTAGCTGAAATTCATGTATTTGCTATTCGAAATTGTGGAAAGGTGATTTACTTGTGAATGTCTTGCCATGTGTAAGGTTGGTTAAGTACCATAATGTGCCGGTATGAAATATTGGTAGCGAACTCAAGTATGTGAACATGATTAAGTGCTAAGATCTGTAAAATGATATGATAAACAGGAATTGTGGTTTATTCAGTCATACCACACTGATTGTGGAAATGTCTTATTTTGACTCGTATTTTGGGCAATGATCTGTTGTGACTTTATATCTTATGGGTTATTGGTTGTACTGAGATTGTGTCCTTACGATGAAATTCTTTGTGAATATGGTGTTGATGGAAAGGAAAAAGGGGAATCTGTGGAACTTGTGATTTTGATTGTTTCTGTTTCTGTGCAATGCTTGTTGATTCTATTACCGTCTCTTATCTGTGTATTGCTGATTTTACTTAGAGTAAAGTTTGTACATGCATACCAGTACAATCCAAATGTACTGACGTCCCTTTTGCCGGGGGCGCTACATTCTTATGATGATTGTAGGTGGTTCCATAGTAGGTAATTCAGCCCAGCGACCGTAATGCCTCATCTCCATTCTGTCAGCTGCATTGGTGAGCCCCACTTCCTCTCGGGGCCATGTGTGGTTCATGCCACCTTCTTTTGAGTTTATTGTGTATTGTAAGGTATAGTCGGGGCCTTGTTGCCGGAATGTAATGTTATGTTTCTAGTATTCGTAGAGGATCCGTAGACATAATGTGGGTAGTGTACATATGTATTTTGGGTAAGTAAGGGTACGGTTCGAAATCGTCATCCACGTTGGTAAATGTTGTATGTATTTTGCAAGTATTTTGTTTCATATGTTGGTAATGATAAAAAGTAGAAATGAATTCAAGTCGTAAGTTTATGCTTAAGTTATAAATGGCTATTCCACATGAATAATGTATATTGAAATCACGGGGTAACGCGTGGGATAGGAAAGGCAAATCAGGTTTGCTTGACCGGGTTCATTCGGTTAGGCGACGGTCTCGTCCCTCGATTTTGGGGCGTGACAGTTAGGCCCTTTTGAATTTTCTTGATTTAGACTTCATTTTGGGGTTGAATTTGAAAACAAATTATATATTCGGGCTCGTGGGTGAATGGGTGACGTGGTTTTGCCCGAGCCTCGTGTTTGGATCAAGCGAGGCCGGGGTCGAATTTTGTTGTTTTGGAAGAATGCATGGAAATGGGTAATTAGGCTATGTAATTGAATTATTGAATCCTTATTGATATACTTGAGTTGATTATGCCTAGATAATACCATTCTGGAGTTGAATTCTAAAGGAAAGGGGTGTTAGAGGGTTAATTGCTATACTCTGGACCTGAGGTAAGTGTTTGGTCTAACCTTAGCTTGAGGGAATAGGAGTTGAGTATTATTTGCTATTTGCTAATTGTCAAATATGATGTATAGGAATGGTGACGAATATCTATACATTGGTGTCTTGCATGACCGTGAGTCCCTATATTTTGAATATTCTGACTTTGTTTAATTTCTATGCCTAATTGAGGATTTCTATACGTTGTAAAGGGCATGTGAAGTGAATTGTAATCTTTAAACATCTTTGGAGCATTGGCTCAAATTAATATATGAAATAATTACATCTGTGGAGCATTGGCTCAAATTGTGNGGAGTTGAGTATAATTTGCTACTTGCTAATTGTCAAATACGATGTATAGGCATGGTGACGAGTATCTATACATTGGTGTCTAGCATGACCGTGAGTCCCTATATTGTGAATATTCTGACTTTGTTGTAAAGGGCATGTGAAGCGAATTATAATCTTTAAACATCTTTGGATCATTGGCTCAAATTAATATATGAGATAATTACATCTTTGGAGCATTGGCTCAAATTGTAAAACGAATAATGAAGAGATATGATATAATTTCATCCTTGGAGCATTGGCTCAAATTGTGAAATGAATGATGAAGGAATATGAGATAATTACATCTTTTGGAGCATTGGCTCGAGTAATAGAATAAATTATGGAAATGAAAGTGAAAGAAAGAGAAAGAGTTATTGAAATGTCCCTTGCCGGGTCATCGTTGTATAGTTCCCTTGCCGGGATTTAATTGTTTAATTGATGTTACCTTGCCGGGATTTAATTGTTTAATTGATATTCCCTTGCCGGGATTTAATTGTTTAACTGATGTTTCCTTGCCGGGATTTAATTGTTTAATTGATGTTCCCTTGCCGGGATTTCTGTTTTTACTCTATTTATTTCCTTGCACTTATTTGTGATTGTTGTTTGGGTGAGGAAGAGTGTTAAAGCACGAAGGGTGATGCCGTGCCGTGTTTTATATTTATTATGCACGGGGGGATATTCCATGCCATGTTTATATTTATTATGCACAAGGGGACATTCCGTTCCATATTTATATTTATTATGCACGAGGAGACATTCCGTGCCATGATTATATTTATTATGCAGGAGGGGACATTCTGTGCCATGTTTATATTTATTATGCACGAGGGGACATTCCGTGCCATGTTTATATTTATTATGCACGAGGGGACATTCCGTTCCATATTTATATTTATTATGCACGAGGGGACATTTTGTGCCATGTTTATATTGAGTATGCACGAGGGGACATTCCGTGCCATGTTTATATTGAGCATGCACGAGGGGACATTCCGTGCCAAGTTTTATATTATTATTATGCACGAGGAGACATGTCATGCCGCATCTTTCACTGTTTAATCTGTGTTGTCATTTCCCATTATTATTTTCAGATATTTCAGACTGTTGTTTTTGTTTCTGTCATTTCAGTATTTGATATCTCTTACCCCAGCATGTTCTCCCCGTAATTGTATTCTTGTTTAGTTTCTGCTATACTATTGAACTGCACAGGTACACTTTGTTGTCGTGTCTTAGCCTCGCCACTACTTCGCCGAGGTTAGGCTCGGCACTTACTCAGTACATGGGGTCGGTTGTACTGATGCTACACCTGCACTTCTTTATGTTGTGCAGATTATGCTGCCGGACCCGAAGGACATCATTAATGGGAGTGTCTTCCATCTTATCATAGAGGCTTCAAGGTATACCCGTTGGAGTTCGTGGGCCTTGGCGTCTCTTCCATCCCTTTGTCTTCACTTATGTCTTATTTTTTTCCCTAGTTTCAGAGACAGCTATGCATTCTCTTTTTAGACTTGTATTTAGCACTCTTATAGACAGTTCGTGAGTTTGTGACTCCAGGTTTTGGGAAAATTTACGTGTTGTTGTATTATGTTGTCCTTATTTAGCTTGAAACCATATTTATTTCCGCTGTTAAATTGTGAACCGTTTAGTTTATCCTATTAAATTGATGTTAATATGCTAGTTTATCTATACACGTTGGCTTGTCTAGCGGGTTCAACATTAGACGCCATCACAACCCGATGGTGGGATTTTGGGGCGTGACGCATACGATCTTGCAGCTTGCTTTAGTTGGATTAATTGTTACTTATTATTTGTTTGATATACATTCTTTATCTATTACATATTCTTATCTGAAGTAAAGATGCACTCAAGACTTAATTGGTCGTAGTGGAGCTAATTTCACATGCACTTAAGACTTTTTAATCTGAAGTGAAAATTGCCCAACATAAACATGTTCTTCGAATTTCGACAATCCAACACACGATTCAACACCCAAAACTACTCCAAATGAGCTCAAATATGAAGCATAACTCTCAAATATCATAAAGAACAAACATAATCATCAATTTGTCAAGACAACAACAAATCTACCAAACCTATTTAGAAGAAGACCCAAATCAGTAACAAAGAGAGGAGCGTCATATCAACTCACTACTGTAAAACACTATAAATCGCCTTAAAACCTGCTCACCTTTATTTTTACAGCAACTAAGAAGAAGAAGGAGGAGGGGAAGGAGGAGGAGGAGGAGGCGAAGAAGGAGAAAAAGATCTAAGGTTGTATGTAATTTGGTTACTAGTTAAATTTTAGGAGTTTTTAGAAATGACTATTGTTTGGAGGCTTATTGCCAGACGTATCTGTAATTTAGCTAATGACCTTTCGTAGTTACTAATTACTTTCCATAGGATGTATGTCGTTGTATTCAATTCGGTTGTATATACTATATTCAATTCAGATGCATTCATTCTTATATATTTTACATTGTATTCAATCTCACTGTATTGAATTAAATTATATTCAAACAATAAAAAATCAAGAAATAGAGTGTATGCCAGTGTATACAATTCTGTTGTATACACTGCATTCAATTCGGTTGTATTCATTCTTAATTATTTACAATGTATTTAATTGCTATATCCAACTTGATTGTATTCAAACAACAAAAAATCAAAAAACAGTGATATTCAGATGTATTCAATTTACTTTATTATATTCGATTGTATTCAAATAATAAAAATTCAAAAAATACATGCACCTGCCAAAAAAATCACCTTCAAAATACATAAATACAAAAAAAAAAATTATGTATTTGCATTGAAAAATACAAAATACATATATGATCTATACATTGAGGGATACATACAGCCAAACTCAGATTTGTATATATCAACGTATGCAATCACGATTGACTGTATGCACTCGCTCAACATATTGTATTTTCTTTATACAACAAAATACAATGTAGGTACATACAAAGAAGTAAAAGAGGATAGACTTAAATTTTGTTGTATCAATGCATACAATCACAATAGGTTGCTCGCTCAATAAATTGTATTTTCTCTCTGATACAATGAAATACAATGGACATATATACAAAGAAGAAAGAGAATACTAGCTCAGATTTTCACCAAAGACACTGGAAGAAGTTTCTAAGCTTCATTGGTGACAAGGAAGAAACCCAATTTGGAGGGAACGTGTTTGTGTTCGTGTCCGAATTTCGGGTTAGAGTAGGATATGTCGGTGACAATGAGGTTAAGAGGACTGAAATGGTGATCCAAAATTCGTCAAAGGTTATGATAGGAGGAGAATCAAATAGGATCTGGGTGGATCAGATTTTTTCTAAGACAGTGTTAACTAAGACAACAAAGACTATAGAAAAGGGAAGATTTGTACAAAGGAGCCATATCTTTTTAGTACGAGAGAAATGTTTTGGAGTTGTGTTTTTGGTTGTAAGGAATAATGACAAGAGGAAGGAGAATTGTCAGCTGAACTATAAGATTTTCGTGGTGGTTTGATGGTAGGCTACAATGTCACGACCAAAAATCCACCTAGTCGTGATGGACCCTAACTCAGCTCGCTAGATAAGTCAAATACAATCAACACAACTCAAATCAAATAATAAGAGAAATTGGATAAAATAATTAAACTTTCTATACAAATTCTAAGGACTGGTAGTACAAATCATGAGCTTCTAAGACTTAGAATTTACAAAAGCTGGTATGGATAAATACATCATCTGTTTGAAGTTTACATAAATAAATTAGCAAAATATAAAGCTACCAAGGACAAGTGGCAGCTATAATTGAAATGCAGTTATATCTTCAATGCCAGCTCCCGCCATACACAACGATTCCAGCTTCAAAATCTACACGCAAGGTGCAGAAGTGTAGTATGAGTACAACCGACCCTAAGTACCTAGTATGTATATTGTTTAACCTCGTTGAAGTAGTGACAAGGATTTTTATTTAAAAGATACTCACTATTATAACATGTGCAGTAAACTAGCAATAGGAATAGTTCTAGAACATAATAGATAAGAATACAAGAAAAGAACTATCTGAGGCAGTAAATGATTACTAGAAGAAATCACGGTACTAAATTCATAACTTTCATGTTGTGAGAAATGTATAAGATATCAAATCAAATGGCACGGAGACACCCTTCGTGTGTTTATCTCATCCTCACCAAATATATGAATGTAAGTCAATTCAGTTGGCATGGAAACACCCTTCGTCCATTTATCTCTTCCTCACCGAGCATACGTGTAACATTACCAACCAGTGAAAGAAATTCCAATAACAATAACGATAAAGTGGGAGACACATAGGAAGCAATAACGAGCAACGCAGTGCAAATGGGCAATAGTAACAGACTAGATAGAAGAATAGAAGTAATGATAGCATTTAAGATAGAGCAACCTAAATTTTACTATCCAACATGGTAGAAGGCTTAGATGCAAATATAACAACCATGAAGGAAAGCGTGATATTTATAAGCTAAACAAAATAGAAGGCATGAGTAACTAACATGGTAAAAGGCTTATACGAAAGTGCAACAAATGAGAAGCGGAATAGATGTAGATATGACAAACAAGAAGGAAAGCATACTATTTGCAAGTTAAATAGATAGATAACACAAGAACAATTGAGATAGAGGACAAAGACAAAACAACAATGACAAGTCACATAGAAAAAATAGTTTCAACCATAACAACTCAAGATAAAAGAATGAATACATAAACAGAAAAAGATATCACCACATAATGCATGCCTCTCGTCCTCGCATGCACGGATACACCCTTTGTGCCATGAACACATGATAATAAATGTAAATGAGATGGCATGTCGTTCTTTTACTCTCATCCTCACATGATAATGTAAATAAAAACATTATAATGTAAATAAATGGAACGGTGCCACCCTTTGTGCTTTTATTCTCATTCTCACATAATAATGTAAATGAAATAGCATGGCATCACCCTTCGTACTTTACAGTCTTCCTCACATGATAATGTAAATGAAATGGAACGGCATCACTTTTCGTGCTTTTGCTCTCATTCTCACATGATAATGTAAATGAAATGAAACGGCATCACCCTTCGTGCTTTACGTTCTTCCTCACCAAGCACATGTATATCAATAACAAGCAAGGTAGGAAGCATGAATAATATCAAGGAGAGATATTAAGCGAATATTTCAAATGAACGTCAATCACGAATTTCAAGCCAATAACAATTCAATAAACCTCGAGAACCTTATTATTCAGTATTTCAACAAGTCTCAAAAAGGATCTTCAACTCAAGTATAGAATCCAATATCTCAAGAATAACGGTCGTAGCGATGTATTTGTTATTAAGTATAATAACAATCGAATTAAGTGTTTCAATAATTTTACAAAAGCCTGTCAAATTTTAATCAACTTATAATAAGCTAAATCATGGTTTCTAGCATTTAAGTTCATATTCATAGAAATCTAGAAGTCAAGGAATACATGAAACAAGAAGGCCACATAAATCTACAAGGCATAGTTAATCGTATAATTTAACCCGAGCGTGATTAACCCCAGTACATGCATATACGCTCGTCGCCTCATATATGCATCACCCACGCATGTAGAAAACAATATCAATTAGTAGAAAAAATTTGCCCAACAAAGTTAGGCAAGACACTTACCTCAAAGAGGCCAAATCGATACACTAGAAGCTCCATCCCGGTCAAATCATCCTCCGAACGGCTCAAAACTAGACAAAAGCAACTCAAAATCATCAAATACTGCCATAGGAAGCAAACCCAATCGATAAAGGTCGAATCTTTACATATTTACTCAAAGTCAACAAAAAAGTCAAAAATGAGCCCGCACCTCAAGACCCGACAAAACTCACAAAATCAGACATCTCATTCAATTAAAAGTCCAACCATACTAGGTTCACTCAAATCCAACCCCTAATCAACATTCAAAACTCAAAATTTTACTTTAGGAAAGTTTAGACAAAAAAAACCCTAATTTGTCTTTAAAATTCATAATGCAAATGGCAAAATCGAAGATCGATTCATGAAATATGATCAAAACCAATTAGAAAACACTTACCGCAATCGATATTGTGAAAATTCTCTCCAAAATCGCCCAAATCCAAGCTCCAAAATCATTTGAGAAAAAAATGACTAAATTCCGGAATAAGTAAAAAAATACAACAATTGTTATGGCTCAAATCAGATCCTAGATGATCCCAAAACTCATATTTGATAAGCCTTACATAATCCTTGCGAGATTATACCCAAGATATCCTTTTGAATCACCCAATTCGACCTTAAAATGAGGGAGATATGATGTTTTGAAGTTTTAAAGGAAGTCTGAAAACTTAAGGGATAAAAATGACATTTTCGTAATTATTTTACACCGGAACATTAGCAACTAAAGAATCTTTGTTTTAGCACCCAAAACTCATTCAGAACCTCCCGTACATAAAACACATATGCATTTCAATCATAAAATACGCTACAAATCTGATCGCGCACTCAAAACACCAAAATGAGATCATCATTGTCACGACTCAAAATCCATTAAGGTCGTGATGGCGTCGGACTTCACTGTCAGGCAAGCACACTTAATAAATAAATAAAATCTTTATTTTAAAATTCTCGAAGTCATTTTTTTTTTAAATAATAATTAGCGAACTTCCACTGAGTAAACAATAAAATCTTTAGCAAATTTAAATAGTGAGTAAATCCCATAATTATCCCAGAACCCGGAGTCACAAGTGCATGAGCAAATATCTAAGAATTATACATGTACTACAATGCTTGTCCGGAATACAAACTGGACAAGGAATTTGAAATAAATACAATACATCTGAGGAAGACTATGCCGGTTGTGGGTCGCCTTCGGATGGTGCAGCTCGTCTAAATCTTCAAATCAGTCACATCACTGCGTCTAGTAGGGCCACTATCTATGAATGTACATGTGCAATAAAACTGCACAGCAAGTGTAGCATGAGTACGAAAACAATGTGTACTCAGTAAGTATCCCGCCTAACCCTGAAGAGGTAGTGACGAGAGGTCGAATTTGACACTTGCTAGAGGTCAATTTAATTCAATCAAGGGTGACACTAGGCAAGAATATCATAGGCAATTTAATATGTTGTGGTAGGAAATAGCGACTTATTTCACATTTAATATTTCAAATCATCATTATTTCAATTGAAAATTTATAATTCCCAGGCCAGTAAACAGGTATAAATCACCGAAAGTACGCAGCAATTATCATGCGCAAGAAATGTCGAGGGTCGAACGGCTCCAACCATAGATGCATCTATTACCCCACTCGCGAATCGAACATGCGACGCGGTCATATAAATAATAGGGTTACCCTGCTCGTGAATCATACATGCGACTCAGGTACTCATAAACACAGATATTCACACAATAAATTCACATTTTATCAGAAAAACAGTTACTTAAGGAAGTGATAAAATTCTCTTTTTTAATGGACTTGTAGATAGTATTTAAATCTTTTCTGGAAATTCATTTGCCAAGTTTGACAAGGTTTTAAATATTATAAATTTATCAGTAAGGCTACAAATACGGCAAGTAAAACATGCTTTATCAGGAAAAACAATTATCCAAGGAAAATCAATTCCCTTTCTAGATGATTAAGAAAATAAACTTCAACCTTCTTAGGTATTCAGTTACTAATTCGATAATTTTAACAGTCTAATTTTATTAGCAAAGTTACAAGTACAGCAAGTAAAGCATGCTAGTGAATCCTAGACTACCCAGACACAAGCATGATAGTAGCTACTCCGTCACCTCGTGCGTAGGTAGCCCCCACAAATAGTAGCACATATTCGATTAGTTCACCTATGGGGATAATTCCCCTTCACAAAGTTAGAAAGGAGACGTACCTTGCTCGAAAGATTCATAACCGTCTTCCAAGCCCTTCCGACGACTCCAATTGATGCACAACGTCCCGAAACTACCAAATAATGGCAAACCAATGAAAATTCACTCTGATACTTGTAACAATTCAAATTATATAAATTCCCAAATCCGCTCGAAAAGTTGACCAAAATGCCATCGGATCCACGTGCCCGGATTCTTAAATTTTTCGAAGATAATGATTACCCATAATCTCACAAACTCAAATATATGATTTTCTCTCAATCCCATGCCCAAATTCGTGGTCAATATTCAAAAAATATCAAATTCTAGGTTTTTCTTCAAAATCCCAGTTTCTACTAATTTCCTTGGCCAAATCTATATACAAACCTTGTATTAACTTAAGATGAGTAGGAAAAACTTACATTGACATAGATGACGGAAATCCCCTCTTGAAGCTCTCCAAAAATCGCCCAAGCCAAATGAAAAATGGAAGAAAATGAGCCAAGTCCGTTTAAAAATAGCACACTGCCCAGGCGATCCTCCTATGCGATCGCATGACATCTGTCGCGATCGCATAGGCCAACTTTGGTGCCTCCCTGATTCCTTATGTGCGATCGCACTACGACTCCTGTGTTCGCATAGACCAAAGCAGCAGCCCCCCCCCCCAAAAAAAAATTCTCTTCTGTGTGTTCACATACCTCCAGCTGTGATCGCATAAGCCAAGGTCAGCAGCCTCCCAACATGCTCTATGCTATCGCACACACAACCCCGCGATCGCATAAGCCAAAATCCAACAGCCTAAAAGAATGCACAGTGCGATCGCATACTATCTCCTGCAATCGCATAGGCCAAAATCTAGCAGCTTCCAATTTCCTCCTATGCGATCGCACTCCCCTTCCTGCGATCGCATAAGACAAATTCCAGCCCTCCAATTTTTCTTCTTCGCGATCGCACTCCTTTGGATGCGATCGCAATGCACACCAGGGACACCAGAATACAGCAGCAGCAAAACAGGGAAAAATGATCCGAAATTACCTCGAAACACACCCGAGGCCCCCGAGACCCCGTCCAATTACACGACTCAGTCCCATAACATCCCACAGATTTCCTCGAGGCCTCAAATCATATCAAAGAATGCTAAAACCACGAATCGCATTCCAATTCAAACTTTAGAAACTTTAAAATTTCAAACTTCTACCTTCGATGCCGAAATCTATCAAATCACGTCTGATTGACCCCAAATTTTGTACACAAGTCACATTCGACATTACGGACCTGCTCCAACTTTCAGAATAGCATTCTGCCCCCGATATCAAAATTTCCACTTCCGGTCGGATTTCTCAAAAACCTTCAAACTTCTATCTTTAGCCAAATTACTTCAAAATAACCTACGGACTTCCGAATTCACTTCCGATTGCGCTCCCAACTCCAGAATCACCTTACGGAGAATTTATCCCAGACCCGGAATCCCAAACGGACATCAATATCACTGAAATGCACTTCAACCCAGACTTATGAAATTTCTTCTCAAATGCTGACTTCTACAATATGCGCTGAAACGCTCCCGGGTCATCCAAAACCTGATCCAAACATACGCCCCAGTCCAAAATCTTCATACGAACCTGGTGGAACCTTAAAATATTGATTCTGAGGTTATTTACTCAAAAATCCAATCTTAGTCGATTCTTCCAACTTAAGGCTTCTGAAATGAGAATTTTCTTTCCAAATTGACTCTAAAATTCCCGAAATTCGATTCCGACCACACCTACAAGTCATAACACCTGAAATGAAGCTGCTCATGACCTCGAACCGCTGAACGACGCGCTAGGGCTCAAAACAACCGGTTGGGTCGTTACAATCATGACCCGATATTGACCATGGTCAAACTCCAAATCCTTAACTTAACTAGTTTCTCAACCAATGATGCAAAACACACCTGAGCCCCTCGGGGCCCCAACCAATCATACCAACAAGTACAAATAAATTATCTAAAACATAACAAAGAATTGAGACTCAAACGGAATAGAATTTCTCTTAAGTTATTAATTCTTCATTCTTTCAAAAGAGTGTCTCAATCTCACTTAAACACTTCGGCTTACTTCCAAATTTTGTACACAAGTTCAATTCAACTTTATAGACCTATCAGAATCTCAGAACACCAATTGGAGTCCAATAACATCAAAGTTAACTCTTGGTCAAACTTATGAACTCTTAAGTTCTTCAAATTGCCAACTTTCGACAAATAGTGTCGAATCCTTCTAAGAACCTCCAAAAATGAACACGAACGTATGTACAAGTCCAAAATCATCATACGAACCTATCGGATTCAAAAAAAACTCGATTCGAGTCTGTCTATCCAAAAGTCACACCTTGCTCAACTCTTCCAACTTAAAGCTTCCAAATCGATAGTCATTCTTCCAAATAAATCCCGAACCATTCAAAAACTAAAACTGACCCCACACGCAATTCATAATATATCATATAAAACTATTCAAAGTCTCAAACCATTGACCGAAACACTAGAGCTCAAAACGATTGATCGAGTCATTACTAATTACGTATTTTAGTCACTTATTGCACTCTAATTTACTGCACTTTACTTTTGTTGAGCTATAATTGGTAGTGTTTTACACTTATTGTGTTTTGTATTCCATGTAGTATTGATTTCGAGCTATGTAGATGTTGTGAAACTAATTCAAGCTATTTGGAGCTTTGAAGTCTGAGTAACAGGCCAAGGGATTAAACCGGGATTGTGTTTGGGGGTCGAAGACCAAGTCTAGACGTCAAAACGCAAGGAAAAAGTGAAGCTCTGAGGATTTTGCACTGCCACGGTGCGTGGGGGCGGTGCGAGTGCGCTATAGCTGTGCATTTGTGCGGCCTAGTGAATTTGTAAGCTTCCTGATAATCCCCGCAAGCACCATGTGTGGCGCGTCTCCCTATGCGGCGCGCCTATACAAACTCTCCTGAGCAATTTTCCTATTTCAGCTAGGAGAAGGTGGTTTCGTCTGGGCCCGACCCTACTTGGTATAAATGCATGAAAAATGTTATTTTCTGGACTTTTGATATATTTTATACCTAAGGAGGCTAAGGAGGAATTGGAAGAACACGAGCACAGGGATTTCATCATTCATTCCTCACTCAAGACCCGAGTTTGGATCATTTTATGTTTTCCTAAACATATTTGTGATGAATTGCTCCATGGCTATGGAGTAGTTCTCTTTAGGGTTTGATGTATTTGGTGTATTGATGATTGTTTGTGGATTATAACTCTAGTTTTATGTATTAAATCATTTTTGTATGATTTAATTGTTGCATCTATATTCACTTGTCTATGTAATCGAGAGAGGCATAACTTGTGACATCTTTGCATTATATTGTTGGTTGAGTTCATTAATTCTTCTTAGTAATCGAAAGAGGCTAGTTGAATCAATGATTAAACCTAGTTAGAAGGATAATCAAGAGAGGTTCTCCTAAAGACTAATTGTGATGACCCAAGGGGTCATTTTATGAATTTAGACTCCGATATGTTCTTAATAGCCAAAAAAGACTAATTTTAAATACCTCAATTTGCGTGCAAAGTCCGGGCGTAAAACCGGAAAGCTTTTATGTGAAAATATGAGAAATATTAGTTTCTAGAGTTAAAATTTGATTATAGTTGACTTTGGTTAACATTTTGAGTAAATGGACTCGGATCCGTGTTCCAACAATCCCGGGAGGTCCGCAGTAAAATATGGGACTCAGGTGTATGCCCGGAAATGAATTCCGAGGTCCCAAGCCTTAGAAATTCATTTTTAAAAGAAATTGTTTTGCTAAAATATTAATGAAATAAAGAAAAGAATTAATATTTTAAACCATTGGTATCAAGCCCGTATTTTGGTTCCGGAGCCCGATACAAATTTGTTATATTATTTAGAGGTTAACTGTGAAATTTGGTGAAAAACAAAGTCTATTTGACGTGATTCGGACATCCGGTTGAAAAGTTATGAACTTTAAGTGTTCTGGAGGAAAATGATACGTTTTGAGATTTAATTCGTGATTTTACATGTTATTTTCATGATTTGATTGCACGAGCAAGTCCGTATAATATTTTTAGACTTGCATGCATGTTTTGTTTAGATCCCTGAGGGATCGGGTGAGTTTTTGAATAGGCCACGGGATGTTTTTACACCTGAAAGATTGTTGATTTTTCTGTTGTCAGTGCACAACACTTTTGTGCATTGCGTTCGCAGCCCCTTTGAACGCGAACGCCACAGTAAAAATGTTGGGGGGTCATTTCATGCTATGCGAACGCACCCCCCCCCCCCCAGATGCGAACGCATAGAATTAGTGGGCCTGGGGGAGCCGCCTGGATTTCCTTCTACGCGAACGCACTGCTTCAACTCGAACGCGGAGGGACCTGGGAGATAAAGCTCCACGAATGCAGCCCCTCTTATGTGAACGCATAGGTCTGCTGCCCAATCATATAAATACAATTTAAAAACGGTTAGAAACCTTTCTTCTTCATATTTTCGACCCCACAGCACTAGGAACGATTTTCTTCGTCAAATATCATCCCCAAGTCATAGGTAATCAATTATAAACTTCACTCTGTCAATTCCTTATTTTTTCATCACTTTAAATCAAAAACTAAGAATTTTCAGGGTAAAAATTGAGGATTTGGGTAGAATTAGGGAATTTTGTAAAAATTAATTTTTTGCCTCAAATTGAGGTCAGATTTAGAAACTAATTGTATATTTGGGTTCGTGGGTGAATGGGTGAACGTAATTTGGTCTGAACCCCAAGTTTAGACCAAACAGGCCCGAGGTCGGGTTTTCACTTTTTTTTAGAGTACTTAGGAAAAATTATAGTTTTCAATAAAGTTAGTTCCTTTAGCATTAATTAATGGTATCGAGTTAATTATGATAAGATTCGAGCAAGTTAGAGCAAGATTCTAAAGGAAAAGCAGTAATTGAGCAGTGAGTGGCCTATGAAATTGAGGTAAGTGTTTGGTCTAACATTGACTTGAGATAGGAATCCCCACTTGTTTGCTATGTGAAATGCATGTGTGTGGTGTATATTTGTGGTGACTAGTATCTATGCACCACCAAATTTCCTGTTAAACATGATCCCTTTCCCATTCCCAACTTAATTGATTCTTGTCTTAATTGTTCTATGTTCTTTATTGTTTCTATGACTACTTGGCCTTGTTATTTTGTTGTTAAATATTATTGTGGTTATTTTGGAAAGAGTATTGGTTGTTTTAGACGGTTCCCTTGTGGTACAAAACGGTTGAGCGGTTTGGCATTATTTTTACGAGATATATATACATATTTATGTTCCTGTTGATTTCATGGTTAAGAGGATATTAATGAAGTTACGAGAAAAATACATTTTCTTATTTATATTTGTTGAGAAAAAAATATTGTGAAAGACTTGGCCTAAATTGTGAAATTTATGAATAAATTGATATGAGATGTCTGGTGGGAGCGGGTTGCACGCCGCAAGAAGGAGTGATAAGGGTGGACGGGTGGGATCGGGTTGCACGCTGCAGCAGGAGTAATAAGGGTGATATATTTAGGGAGGAGCAATAAGGGTGGACAGGTGGGAGAGGATTGCACGTCGCAACAGGATTAATGAGGGTGATATATTTAGGGAGGAGCAATAAGGGTGGACAGGTGGGAGCAGGTTGCACAACGCAATAAGGAGCAATAAGGGAGGACATTTATATTTTTACTGAATTTCAAAGAAAATAAATATTTGAAAGGCTTAAATGTTTATTTTACTATTCTTCATATTTTCGGCACTACTTTTATTTAAAGTTAAAGTTTGGAAATTTGCAAATTATTTGAGAATTCGTTATAGATAAGGCCTGGAAAAGGCGGCTGAGTTATTTTATTGTTGTTTCAGTACTTAATTATTTGTTTAGATTTCCTTCTTGCTTTATATATTATTATCACACGTTATATTTCTAAAGCCCCGTCGTAGCCTCGTCACTACTTCGTCGAGGTTAGGCTCGGCACTTACTCAGTACATGGGGTCAGTTGTAGTGATACTACATTCAGCAATCTGTTGTGCAGATCCAGGTACCGATCAGCAGTAGAGATATTTAGAGCGGCTATTCATTCATTCGGAGACATGAGGTATATCTGTCGGCGTTCGCAGATCCCGAGAGTCTTCTCCTATTTTCATAAACGGTATTTTATTGTATTCAGAACAGTTACATTATTTCTTTCAGCCAAGTATTTGTAGTATTCTTTAGTAGTTCGTGAATTGTTACACCAGACTCTGGGGTAGTTTTTGGATTTATCTATATAATTAATTTGTGGCTCGGTGTAGTTAATTATTTTATTTTATTTTTTTATATTGTGAATTATTCATTTAAAGCCATTAGATTAAGTATTAATTAAAAATTGTTTTTTCATGTTTAAATGGTTAATTAAAGGAAATAGTTAAGCGAACTCTAACATTGACTTGCCTAGAAAGTGTGGTGTTAGGCGCCATCACGATCCCTAAGGTTGGGAATTTGGGTCGTGCCAAGTTGGTATCATAGCACTAGGTTGCTTAGGTCTCACAATTCACGAACAAGCTAGTAGAGTCTGAATGATCGGTACGGAGACGTCTGTACTTATCTTTCGGAGGCTATTGAGTTAGGAAACAACTTCATTTTTATTTCTACTCTATCATGTGATTCTTGTATCCCAAATACTGATTAGATTCTTATATTCTCTCGCAGATGGCGAGAACACGCTAACATTTCGATCCTCCAGCACCAGCAGCTCCTACTACGGGCAAAGGCCGAGGCTACGCCAGAGGGAGAGGTAGGGGCATAACTCAGCCCATTTCCCAAGCAGCATCCCCATCTGCGGAACCCCTGATTGAGATTAATGAGGGGTTCCATCTTAGACTGTTCCAGCGGGACCAGCTCAGGTCCCCGAGGGGTTTATTGCTACCCCGGTTCTTCAGGATGCTTTGGTCCGTTTAGTGGGCTTGATGGAGAGTGTGGCCCAAACGGGCACATTCCCTGTTGCAGCAGCGGTATCTGAGGCTGGAGGAGGGGTCCAGACTCCTGCTACCCACACTCCAGTCCAGACTAATCCTCAGGTTCAGACCCCAATAGCCAACCCCTTTGGGGTAGTTCAGCCAGTTGCAGCAGTGCTACCCGTTAATGGGGCAGCTATGTCTGCCGATGCTTGGTTTGACAGGTTCATTAAGTTATTTCATGTTCACTTCAGTGGTGCTACTTCAGAGGACCCTCGAAAATATCTGGATAGTTGTCATGAGGTGTTGCGAAATATGGGTATTTTGGAGACCTATGGGGTCGATTTTGTTGCTTTTCAGATGACTGGATCCGCCAACAAATGGTGGAGGGACTTTCTGTTGACTAGAACAGTTGGATCACCTACTCTGACTTGGGATCAATTCTCTCATCTCTTTTTGGAGAAGTTCTTGCCTGTTACTTCTCGAGAGGATAAGCGTCGTCAGTTTGAGCGACTTCAGCAGGGCAGCATGACAGTGACCCAGTATGAGACTCATTTCGTGGATTTGGCTAGACATGCCATTCGTTTATTGCCCACAGAGAGGGAGAGGGTCAGACGGTTTATTGATGGCCTTGCTCAGCCCATTAGGTTGCATATGGACAAGGAGACAGGGACCGAGATTTCTCTTCAGATGCAGCTAATATAGCTAGGAGGGTTGAGTCAGTTCTTGGGATAGGGGGTCAGGGGTCAGACAAGATACCTCGTCATTCCGATCATTTCAGTGGTTCATCATCTAGAGACGGGACTTCATTTAGCAGAGGCCATTCTTCCAGGCCTTTCCATTCAGCACTACAGGTTTCACATGGTACTTCAAAGGGTCGTGGTTCTTATGTGCCTCCTTCTGCTGAGCAATCTACGGTGCTCCTTCAGCTCCTATTAGAGCACCTCCTCTACAGAGTTATTATCGTGGTCATCCGGTTCGCCAAGGTCAGTCGTCATATCAGGAGGGATGTTTTGAGTATGGTGAATATGGGCATATTCCGAGAGCTTTTCCGAGGTCCTCCCAAAGGTTTGGTTCAGGGTAGCGGGGCCCAGCCCCGACTATATGCATTTCCAGCCAGGCCCGAGGCAGAGTCCTCCGACGTTGTTATTACAGGTGTTATCTCAGTTTGTGATAGAGATGATTCAGTTTTGTTCGATCCAAGGTCTACTTACTCGTATGTTTCATCCTATTTTGCCTCGTATTTGAATGTGCCCCGTAATCCCTTGAATGTTCCTGTTTATGTGTCTACATCGGAGGGGGATGCTATCGTGGTAGATCGAGTATACCGTTTGTGCGTGGTAGTCATAGAAAGTCTTGAAACTAGTGTGGATATTTTACTTCTACACATGGTTGATTTTGATGTTATACTGGGCATGGATTGGTTGTCGCCCTATTATGCCATCTTAGACTATCACGCCTAGACAGTTACTTTAGCATTGTCGGGGTTGCCTCGATTAGAATGGAAAAAGGATTCCTTGTCATTCTCCCAGCCGGGTGATTTCATATGCCAAGGCTCGCCGCATGGTAGAGAAAGATTGTTTGGCTTATTTGGCTCATATTTTTTATTTCGATGTCGAGGTTTATTCTATAGATTCAGTTCCTATCATGCGTGAGTTTCCTGAGGTATTCCCTGTAGACCTGCCGGGTATGCCACCCGACAGGGATATTAATTTCTGTATTGATATGGCTCCGGGCACTCAGCCTATTTCCATTCCTCCATATCGGATGGCCCCACCAGAATTGAAAGAATTAAAAGAACAGTTGCAAGACTTTCTAGATAAGGGTTTCATAAGACCAGTGTCTCGCCTTGGGATGCACCAGTTTTGTTTGTAAAGAAGAAAGAGGGGTCGATGAGAATGTGTATAGATTACCGGCAGCTGAATAAAGTTACTATCAAGAATAAATACCCGTTGCCGAGAATTGATGACCTATTTGATCAGCTTCAGGGTGATAGAGTATTTTCGAAAATTGATTTGAGGTCAGGCTATCATCAGTTGATGATTAGGGCGTCCGATATTCCTAAGACAGCCTTTCGGACGAGGTATGGGCATTATAAATTTTTGGTTATGTATTTTGGGCTGACTAATGCTCCAGCAGCCTTTATGGATTTGATGAATCGGGTTTTCAAGCCCCATCTGGACTCTTTCGTGATCGTGTTGATTGATGATATTCTTATATACTCCGCAGTCGAGAAGAGCATGAGCAGCACCTCCGTATAGCACTCTAGACTTTGAGAGATAATCAGTAGTATGCCAAGTTTTCTAAATGTGAGTTCTGGTTAGATTCAGTAGCCTTTTTAGGTCATATTGTATCAGCTGAGGGTATTCAGGTTGATCCTAAGAAGATAGAGGCAGCCAGGGACTGGCCTAGACCCACTACAGCTAGATTAGGATTTTCTTGGGTTTGGTGGCTTACTACCGTCGTTTTGTGGAGGGTTATCGTCCATACCAGCCCCAATGACTAAATTGACTCAGAAAGGTGCCCCATTTAAATGGTCAGATGAGTGTGAGGCGAGCTTTCAGAAGCTCAAGACAACCTTGACTTCAGCATCGGTGTTGGTGTTACCATCAAATTTGGGTTCTTTCACGGTGTATTGTGATGCTTCCCGAGTTGGCCTTAGAGCAGTGTTAATGCAGGATGGCAGGGTGATTGCGTATGCGTCTCGACAGCTGAAGGTCCATGAGAAGAATTATCTCGTTCATGACTTAGAGTTGGCATCCATTGTTCATGCATTGAAAATTTAGAGGCACTATCTTTATGGCGTGTCGTGTGAGGTTTTTAGTGACCATCATAGTCTCTAGTACGTATTAAAGCATAAAGATCTAAATTTGAGGCAGTAGAGATGGATAGAGTTACTAAAAGATTATGACATCACCATATTGTATCACCCAGGGAAGGCCAATGTGGTGGCCGATGCATTAAGTAGAAAGGCGGTGAGTATGGGCAGCCTTGCATATATTCCAGTTGGTGAGAGACCGTTAGCTTCAAACGTAGTGTAATCAGTTCGTGAGGTTGGATATTTCGCTCAGCAGTGTTCAAGCTTGTACAGTCGCACGGTCTTCTCTAGTTGACCGTATCCGGGAGCGGCAGGATGATGACCCACATTTGGCGGTCCTTAGGAACATAGTTCGGCACGGTGATGCCAAGCAGGTTACAGTTGGAGATGATGGTGTTTTTAGGATGCAGGGTCGTTTATGTGTGCCTAATGTTGATGGCCATCGTGAGTTGATCCTTGAGGAGGCTCACACTTCCAAGTATTCGGTTCATCCAGGTGCAGCCAAAATATACCAAGACTTGAGGCAGCATTATTGGTAGAGAATAATGAAGAAGGACATTGTTGCGTATGTGACTCATTGCTTAAATTGTCAGCAGGTAAAGTATGAGCAATAGAGACCTAGTGGTTTGCGCTAGCAGATAGAGATTCCTGAGTGGAAGTGGGAGCGTATCACTATGGACTCCGTTGTTGGGCTCCCACTGACTCAGAGGAAATTTGACGCAGTTAGGGTTATTGTAGATAGGCTGACTAAATCATCATATTTCATTTGTGTGGCAAGTGCTTATACTTCAGAGTGGTTGGCTGAGTTATATATCCGGGAGATTGTTCGCCTTCATAGTGTGCCCGTGTCTATCATTTCTGATCGGGGTACGCAGTTTACTTCGCACTTTTGGAGGGAATTTTAGTGTGAGTTGGGTAGCCGAGTGGAATTGAGTACAACATTTCACCCTCAGACTGACAGGCAATCCGAGCGTACCATTTAGATATTGGAGGATATGCTCCGCACTTGTGTTATTGACTTTGGAGGTTCGTGGGATCAGTTCTTTCCATTAGCGAAGTTTGCTTATAATAATAGTTATCAGTTGAGCATTCAGATGGCTCCTTATGAGGCGTTATATGGTAGACGGTGCAGATCGCCGGTTGGATGGTTTGAGCAGGGAGAGGCTCGGTTATTGGGTACAGACTTAGTTTAGGAGGCCTTAGATAAGGTCAAGATTATTCAAGAGAGACTTCGTGCAGATCAGTCTAGGAAAAAGAGTTATGCCGATCGTAAGGTTCATGATGTGGCATTCATGGTTGGAGAGAGAGTATTGCTTCGTGTGTCGCCCATGAAGGGTGTTATGAGATTTGGGAAGAAGGGTAAGTTGAGTCCTAGGTATATCAGGTCATATGAGATTCTTGATAGAGTGAGGGAGGTAGCTTATAGACTTGCATTGCCTCCAGGGTTATTCCCAATTCATCTGATATTCCACGTGTCTATGCTCCGGAAATATCATGGTGACCCGTCCCACATGTTAGATTTCAGCTCTGTCCAATTGGACAAAGACTTGACTTATGAGGAGGAGACGGTAGCCATTTTAGACCGGCAGGTTCTTCAGTTGAGATCTAAGATTTATCCTTCAGTTCGAGTGCAGTGGAGAGGCAGCCCGTTGAGGCAGCTACTTGGGAGTCCACAGAGTAGATATCCACAATTTTTCGCCAATTCAGGTAATTTTCTATGTCCGTTCGAGGATGAATGATTGTTTTAGAGGTGGAGATTGTGATGACCCAACGGGTCATTTTATGAATTTAGACTCGGCTCTATACTTAATAGCCAAAAAAATACTAATTTTAAATACCTCGATTTGCATGCGTAGTCTGGGGATGAAACCGGAAAGCGTTTATGTGAAAATATGAGAAATATTAATTTCTAGAGTTAAAATTTGATTAAAGTTGACTTTGATCAACATTTTGAGTAAACGGACCCGAATCCGTGTTCCGACGATCCCGGGAGGTCCGCAGTAAAATATGGGACTCGGGCGTATGCCCGGAAATGAATTCCGAGGTCCCAAGCCTTAGATATTAATTTTTGAAAGAAATTATTTTGCTGAAATATTAATAAAATAAAGAAAAGAATTAATGTTAGAAACCATTGGTATCCGGCCCGTCTTTTGGTTCCGGATCCCGGTACAGATTTTTTATAATATTTAGAGGTTAACTGTGAAATTTGGTGAAAAACGAAGTTTATTTGACTTGGTTCGGACATCCAGTTGAAAAGTTATGAACTTTAAGTGTTCTGGATGAAAATAATGAGTTTTGAGGTTTAATTCTTGGTTTTACATGTTATTTTCATGATTTAATCGCACGAGCAAGTCTGTATAATGTTTTTAGACTTGCGTGCATGTTTTGTTTATGTGACGACCCAAAGGGTCATCACCTATTTTCTTACCCATTCCGTGCTTCTGAGGGCTTGAAAACCTCATTTGTAGTTGCCTCAATTTGCGTGCGCAATCCGGGTGTGTAGCCGGACAGCTTAAATATGAAATTCTGTGGAAAATGCTAAGATTTGATATTAACATGAATAAATTTGACTTCGGCCAAGTTTTGGGTAAACTGATCCGGACCCGTGATTTGATGATCCCAGAGGATCCGTAGGAAAATATGGGACTTGGGCGTATGCCCGGAATCGAATTCCGAGGTCCCAAGCCCGAGAAATGAATTTTTGAGTAAAATTGTTTTCTGAAAATATTTAAGGAAAATTAAAAATGAAATCTGATTAGAAAGCGATGGTATCGGGCCCGTATTTTGGTTTCGGCGCCTGGTACAGGTCTTATATATGGTTTAAGTCCTTTCTGTAAAGTTTGGTTGAAAACGGATCTCGTTTGACGTGTTTCGGACGTAAAATGGAAAATTTGATGTTTTATGAAAATTCATAGAATTCATGGATTTTTAGGCTTAATGCGATGAATATGACGTTATTTTGGCGATTTGATCGCACGGATAAGTTCATGGGAGATTTTTGAGGTAGTGTGTATATTTAGTTTAAATCCCCGAGGGCTCGGGTGAGTTTTGGATAGGCCACAGATCTCATTTTTGGACTTGGAAATTGCTGGTGTAACTGATCTGCAGGCTTCGCATTTGCGAAGCCAGCATCGCAAATGCGAGCTACTCATCGCAAATGCGAAGGTGGGTCTGGGAAAGCCTGATCGCAAATGCGACCAAGAGGTTCGCAAATGCGAAGATGGTCGCAAATGCGACGTCTACCATCGCAAATTCAAACTTCCCTTTTTCTGCCTGAGGTCGCAAATGCGACATATGGATCGCAAATGCAAAAGCTGGGGATTTCTGAAGGGTGTTCGCAATTCCCATGCCAACCAATAGCCTGCACTGTACAAAACCGAATTTTCACTTCATATTTCATATTTTCTCAATCTCAAATACTCTTAGGCGATTTTTCCAAGAACAAGACTCTTCCAAATCAGTTGTAAGTTGGTTTTTACTCATTTCTTTCAATCATTAACATCATTTAACATGTTTTCAACTTAAAAATCAGGGATTTCCATGGGTGAAATTGGGTGTTTGGGGTAGAACTTAGATTTTTCTAAAATTGGGATTTGAGTGGGTGATTGACCTCCGATTTGAGAGACTTTTATATGGCTAGACTTGTGAGAGTACGAGGGTCCTGAAAATAAAATTTATCCGAATCCGAGATGCTGGCCTGAGGGGCATTTTGGTCATTTTTCCTAATTTCATGTCGTAACTTTGAATTAAATAGTAGAATCAGTTGCTTGTGATGTTATTTACGATATGAAATTTATTTAAATAGATTTGGGCCATTTGGAGTCGGATACTCGTGGCAAACGTGTGGTTTCGAGTTGATTTTGAGCCGGTTCGAGGTAAGTGGCTTTTCTAACCTTGTGTGGGGGACCTTTCCCCTTAGGATGTGATATTTGGTAATTGAATGCCTTGTACTTGAGGTGACGAGCGTGTACTTGTGCTAATTGTTGAAAATACGGTTTACTTTAAATATTTAGACTGAGTTTCTTTCTTACCTGCCTTATTCTACTTGCAATTATAGCCTATGTTAGTTTAGAAAAGCATGCCTAGTTGCCTTGAATTTCCTATTTTCTTAAGTTGCTTTAATTGTACTACGTGAAGCATGTTAGGCTAGAACTACTTGTTGCCTTGTATTTTTGCACTCTATTTCTGAATGTCTTCTTGTTGTGGCTGCATATTTACTTTGGGACTACGGGACGTTATCCTGGGAGATCCCCCTACATATTTACATTGGGACTACGGGACGTTATCCCAGGAGACCCCCCTGCATATTTACTTTGGGACTACGGGACGTTATCCTGGGAGATCCCCCTACATATTTACTTTGGGACTACGGGACAGTATCCCGGGAGATCCCCCTGCATATTTACTTTGGGACTACGGGACAGTATCCCGGGAGATCCCCCTGCACACTGGTAATTAGAATACGGGATGGCATCCCGGGAGATCCTTCGCATATACATATGATGGATTACGGGATGGTATCCTGGGAGATCCACTAGACAGCTGAGAAAAGGTTTACAGGATGGTATCCTGGGAGATCCTCATTGTTACCATTGTTATTGAGTTGTTCATATTCCGTGTTAAACTATGTTCTCGTGTTTTGATATTGCCTTGTTTGACCTGTCTTATTTCACTGTTGTATTCATTATTTCTGTCTGTTTTCATACTGTAAATTCCTATTATATTGTTTAACCTCAGTAGGGCCCTGACCTACCTCGTCACTACCCGACCGAGGTTAGGCTTGGCACTTACTGAGTACCGCTGTGGTGTAATCATGCCCTTTCCTGCGCATATTTTTCATGTGCAGATCCAGGTACCTCCACCCAGGCGCACTATCCCCGAGGTTGAGAGACATAGCAGAGACTTCGAGGTACATCTGTCGCGTCCGCAGACCAGGAGTCTCTATCTTATTCTAGCTTTAGTGGAAGATTTTCCTTCTTTTCAGTTGTTTAGACATTCTGGGGTTAGAGCAGTGTAGTACATTTCTGTTAGCCTGTGTTTCCCGTGGGTTTCTGGGTTTTGGGGTGATATTGTAGACTTCCGCATTATTTTTGGGTTGTATACGCCAAGTGGCATTTATATACAGTCTTTCTTTTAGATTGTTCAGTTTTTACTTAATTATTCCACAAGTTATGTTGATATTCCGCATTGCTAGGCTTACCTAGTTATAGGGACTAGGTGCAATCACGACATGTTCACGGAGGGCGAACTGGGGTCGTGACAAGTTGGTATCAGAGCTCTAGGTTCATAGGAGTCACGGAACACAGGCCGGTTTATTAGATTCTCGTTGATCGGTGCGGAGACGTCTGTACTTATCTACGAGAGGCTATGTAACTGTTTATGAAAAAAAATCTTCACTTCATTGATTTCCTTGTCGTGCGATTATTTTTTTTGACATCAATTCTAAACCTTTGTCTTCTATTCTCTCACAGATGGTGAGGACACGTGCTACTCAGGACGATCAGCACCCGTGCCCCTACTACAGCCGTCAGAGGCCGGGGCCGAGGTAGAGGGTAAGGACGCGCACGTGGTGCAATGGGAGCACCTGCACGAGCTGCTGCCGAGTTACCACTAGCAGATCCAGCTGAGGTCCAGACACCTGACACGCCTACTCCCACTACTACTCCAGCCCTTCAGGAGACGTTAGCTCAGTTCATGTCTATGTACACCACTCTGGTTCAGGTAGGGTTGCTTTCCCTTGCTGCAGCCACATCCCAGGCCGGGAGAGGAGCACAGACTCCCGCCGCCCGCACTCCTGAGCAGCGAGTGCCTGTGGAGCAGGTCGCAGAGATCATTCATGTGTCGCCTGTAGTGCCAATTCAGCCCGAGGAAGGGTCAGCTGCTTGAGAGGACGAGTAGCGGAGACTTGAGAGGTTCAAGAAGTATGACCCTCTGGTATTCCGTGGACTAGAATCAGATGATGCCTTGGAGTTTCTTTAGGAGTGCCACCGTATTCTTCGCACTATGGGCATAGTCGAATCTAGTGGGGTTTCCTTTACTACCTTCCAGCTTCGCGGAGCCGCCTATGATTGGTGGCGCAACTATGAGTTAGACAGTCCAGACGAGGCTGCTTCACTGATCTGGACCCAGTTCTCAAACATGTTATTGAGAGAGTTTGTTCCTCAGAGCCTCAGGGATGCATGGCATGTAGAGTTTGAGCATTTGCGCCAGAGTGCTATGACAGTTTCAGAGTATTCCATCCGTTACACCAGATTAGCTAGGCATGCACCGGCTTTGGTTGCTACTGTCCGCGAGAGGGTTCGCCGGTTCATTGAGGTCTTATTCCACCCATCAGATCTAGCATGGCTCGAGAGTTGGAGATGGACATTCCTTATCAGCAGGTAGCGAGCATTGCTAGAAGGATCGAGGGTATGCTCACTAGGGAGCGAGATGAGAGAGAGGCCAAGAGGTCTCGAGAGTCGGGCCACTACTCTGGTGCAGGTATCCCAGAAGCAAGTCGACATGGTAGGGGTTATATGGTCCGCCCCGTTCATTCAGCTCTTCCAGCAGCCAGCGGTACCCCAGCCTCACCCAGGCCTCAGGAGCCTTACTATGCACCTCCAGTTTCTAGCGCGCCTTCTACGCGGGGTGCTTTCAGAGGTCAGTCTAGCAGACCTGGCCTTAGCCAGTCATAGCCGCCACATCCTCCCAGAGCTTGTTTTGAGTGTGGCGATACACGCCATGTGGTTAGGGACTGCCCCAGACTTATTAGTGGTGCATCTTCACAGACTTTTCAGCCACAGCATGCTCAGCAGGGTTCTCAGGCCATGATCACAGCTCCAGCTGCTACCCCACCTGCCCAGCCAGCTAGGGGAAGAGGTCGGGGAGGTAGAGGTTGCCCTCAAGGGGGAGGTCAAGCAAGATATTATGTTATTCCTTCTTGTACCAAGGTTGTTGTCTCCGATTCTGTCATCACAGGTATTATACTGGTTTGTCACAGAGATGCATCAGTTCTATTCGATCCAGGCTCAACATATTCTTATGTGTCTTCTTATTTTTCTCCGCATTTGGGTCTAGCCCGAGATTCTTTGGGTTCTCCTGTTTATGTTTCTACTTATGTGGGGGATTCTCTTATTGTGGACCGCGTTTATCGGTCGTGTTTGGTTACTATTCGCGGTTTTGAGACCAGTGCGGATTTATTGTTACTCGATATGATGGATTTCGATATTATTTTGGGCATGGACTGGTTGTCGCCCCATTATGCTATTCTTGATTGTCATGCCAAGACTGTGACGCTGGCTATACCAGGCTTTCCGCGTGTTGAGTGGAGTGGTACTTTATATCACACTCTCAGTAGAGTTATCTCTTTTCTTAGAGCTCAGCGTATGGTTGAGAAGGGGTGTGACGCGTATTTGGCTTATGTGAGAGATGTCAGTATTTATACCCCTTCTGTTGATTCAGTTCCAGTGGTACGGGATTATCCCGATGTGTTTCCAGCTGATCTTCCAGACATGCCGCCCGATAGATACATTGATTTTGGCATTGATTTGTTGCCGGGCACTCAGCCCATTTCCATTCCTCCTTACCGTATGGATCTTCCTGAGTTGAAGGAGTTAAAGGATCAATTACAAGAATTTCTTTATAAGGGTTTTATTCGACCCAGTGTTTCACCTTGGGGTGCTCCTGTCTTGTTTGTGAAGAGAAAATACGGTTCTATGGGCATGTGTATTGATTATCACCAGTTGAACAGGGTTACAGTGAAGAAATGTTATCACTTGCCTCGTATTGATGATTTATTTGACAACTTCAAGGCGCACAGGTATTTTCTAAGATTGATTTGCGCTCAGGTTACCATCAGTTGAAGATTCGGGAGCCAGATATCCCAAAGACTGCTTTCAGGACTCGGTATGGCCATTACGAGTTTCTAGTTATGTCACTCGGGCTGACTAATGCCCCCGCAGCATTTACGCATTTGATGCACAGTGTGTTCAGGTCGTATATCGACTCGTTCATCATTGTTTTCATAGATTATATTCTTGTTTACTCTCGGAATCGAGAAGATCATGACCAGCACCTGAGGATAGTGCTTCAGAACTTTAGAGAGAAGAAGTTGTATGCAAAGTTCTCAAAAAGTGAGTTTTGGTTGAGTTCTGTGGCATTCTTAGGTCACGTGGTATAGAGTAAGGGTATTCGAGTGGATCCGAAGAAGGTAAAGGCCGTGCAGAGTTGGCCCAGGCCGTCCTCAGTTACAGAGATTCGTTGTTTCCTTGGCTTGGCAGGTTACTATGACTAGATTGACCCAGAAGGGTGCTCCATTTCAGTGGACAGATGAGTGTAAGGTTATCTTTCATAAGCTCAAGACATCTTTGGCTACAGCCCCAATCTTGATATTGCCTACTGGTTCAGGGTCTTATACAGTTTATTGTGATGACTCGCGAGTTGGCCTTGGAGCGGTGTTGATGCAGGACGGTAGGGTGATTGCCTACGCGTCCAGACAGTTGAAGATATATGAGAAGAATTACCCTGTCCATGACCTTGAGTTAGCTGCCATTGTTCATGCCTTGAAGATCTAGCGTCATTATTTGTACGGCGTGCCTTGTGAGATTTATACTGACCACCGGAGTTTGCAGCACATATTCAGGCAGAAGGATCTAAATTTGCGCCAGCGTAGATGGTTAGAGTTGCTAAAGGAATATAACATCACTATATTATACCACCCGGGGAAGGCCAATGTCATGGTCGACGCCTTGAGTCGCCTGGCGAGAGTTTGGGGAGTTTGACATACCTTCATGCAGCTGAGAGGCCTCTAGCCTTATATGTTCAGTCCTTAGCCAGTCAGTTCGTGAGGTTGGATCTTTCTGAGCCTTCCCGGGTATTAGCTTGCATGGTTTCTCGGTCTTCCTTATTCGATCGTATCAGGGAGCGGCAGTACGATGATCCTCATTTACTTGTCCGCAAGGACACGGTCCAGCACGGTGATACCAGAGATGTGATCATTGGTGATGACGGGGTATTGAGGATGCAGGGTCGTATTTGTGTGCCCAATGTTGATGGGCTTCGGGAGTTGATTTTAGCAGAGGCCCATAGTTCGCAGTATTCCATCCATCCGGGTACTGCGAAGATGTATAAGTATTTAAGGCAGCACTATTGGTGGCGAAGAATGAAGAAGGATATATCAGAGTTTGTAGCCAAGTGCTCAACTGTCAGCAGGTCAAATGTGAGCATCAGAGACCGGGAGGGTTACTTCAGCAGATTGAGCTTCCAGAGTGGAAGTGGGAGAGGATCACCATGGACTTTGTGGTTGGACTTCCTCAGACTTTGAGGAAGCATGATGTTATTTGGGTGATTGTGGATCGGCTGACCAAACCAGCCCATTCATTCTGGTACTGACTACTTATTCATCAGAGCGGTTGGCGGAGATTTATATTCGGGAGATCGTTCGTCTGCATGGTATCCCAGTTTCTATTATTTCAGACAGAGGTACTCAGTTCACCTCACGGTTCTGTAGAGCCGTTCAGCAAGAGTTAAGTACCAGGGTGGAGTTGATCACAACATTTCACCCCCATACGGACGATCAGTTCGAGCGCACTATTCAGATTCTTGAGGATATGTTGTGTGCGTGTGTGGTTGAGTTTGGAGGGCCTTGGGATCAATTCTTGCCATTGGCGGAGTTTGCTTACAACAACAGTTATCAGTCCAACATTCAGATGGCGCCGTATGAGGCTATATATGGTAGGAGGTGTAGATCCCCGGCGGGTTAGTTTGAGCCGGGTGAGGCCAGGCTATTGGGCACAGAGTTGGTTCAGGATGCATTGGAGAAGGTCAAGGTGATTCAGGATAGACTCCGTACAGCCCAATCCAGACACAAGAGTTACGCGATATGGTCGGAGAGCAGGTTCTACTTCGGGTTTCGCCTATAAAGGGCGTTATGAGATTTGGGAAGAAAGGGAAGCTGAGTCCGAGAATATTGGCCCTTTTGATATATTGAGGTGCATTGGGGAGGTTTCTTATGAGCTTGACTTTCCTACCAGCTTGGTAGGAGCTCATCCTGTATTTCATGTTTCGATGCTCCGGAGGTATCACGGTGGCCCGTCGCACATGTTGGATTTCAGTTCAGTCCAGTTGGACAAGGACTTATTTTATGAGGAGGAGCCGGTAGCTATTCTAGACCGGCAGTTCGTTAGTTGAGATCCAAGAGTTTCCCTTCTGCTCGTGTTTAGTGGAGAGGTCAGCCTCCTGAGGCATCGACCTGGGAATCCGAGTCCGATATGTGCAGCCGTTACCCTCATCTATTCCCCGACTCAGGTACTTCCTTCTTCTGTCTGTTCGAGGACGGATGGTTGTTTTAGAGGTGGAGAATGTGACAACCCAAAGGTTCATCACCTATTTTCTTACCCATTCCGTGCTTCCGAGGCCTTGAAAACCTCATTTGTAGTTGCCTCGATTTGCGTGCACAGTCCGGGCGCATAGTCGGGCAGCTTAAATATGAAATTCTGTGAAAAATGCTAAGATTTGATATTAACATGAATAAATTTGACTTCGGTCAACATTTTGGGTAAACGGAGCCGGATCCGTGATTTGACGGTCACGGAGGGTCCGTAGGAAAATATGGGACTTGGGCGTATGCCCGGAATCGAATTCCGAGGTCCCAAGCCCGAGAAATGAATTTTTGAGTAAAATTGATTTCTGAAAATATTTAAGGAAAATTGAAAATGAAATCTGATTAGAAAGTGATGGTATCGGGCCCGTATTTTGGTTCCGGCGCCCAGTACAGGTCTTATATAGGGTTTAAGTCCTTTCTGTAAAGTTTGGTTGAAAATGTATCTCGTTCGACGTGTTTCGGACTTAAAATGGAAAATTTGATGTTTTATGAAACTTGATAGAATTCATGCATTTTGAGGCTTAATCTGAAGAATATGATGTTATTTTGGCGATTTGATCGCACGAATAAGTTCGTAGGATGTTTTTGAGGTAGTGTGTATATTTAGTTTGGAGCCCCGAGGGCTCGGGTGAGTTTTGGATAGGCCACGGATCTCATTTTTGGACTTGGAAATTACTGGTGTAACTGATTTGCAGGCTTCGCATTAGCGAAGCCAGCATCGCAAATGCGAGCTACTCATCGCAAATGCGAAGGTGGGTCTGGGCAAGCCTGATCGCAAATGCGACCAAGAGGTTCGCAAATGCGACGTCTACTATCGCAAATGCGAACTTCCCTTTTTCTGCCTGAGGTCGCAAATCGACATATGGATCGCAAATGCGAAAGCTGGGGATTTATGAAGGGTTCGCAATTGCGAACCCCTATTCCCAATTCCCATGCCAACCAGTAGCATGCACTGTACAAAACCGAATTTTCACTTCATATTTCATATTTTCTCAAACTCAAACACTCTTAGGCGATTTTTCCAAGAACAAGACTCTTCCAAATCAGTTGTAAGTTGGTTTTTACTCATTTCTTTCAATCATTAACATCATTTAACATGTTTTCAACTTAAAAATCAGGGATTTCCATGGGTGAAATTGGGTGTTTGGGGTAGAACTTAGATTTTTCTAAAATTGGGATTTGAGTGTGTGATTGATCTCCGATTTGAGAGACTTTTATATGGCTAGACTCGTGAGAGTACGAGGGTCCTGAAAATGTAAAATTTATCCGAATCCGAGATGCTGGCCTGAGGGGCATTTTGGTCATTTTTCCTAATTTCATGTCGTAACTTTGAATTAAATAGTAGAATCAGTTGCTTCTGATGTTATTTACAATATGAAATTTATTTAAATAGATTTGGGCCATTTGGAGTCGGATACTCGTGGCAAACGTGTGGTTTCGAGTTGATTTTGAGCCGGTTCGAGGTAAGTGGCTTTTCTAACCTTGTGTGGGGGACCTTTCCCCTTAGGATGTGATATTTGGTAATTGAATGCCTTGTACTTGAGGTGACGAGCGCGTACTTTGGGACTACGGGACGTTATCCCGGGAGACCCCCCTGCATATTTACTTTGGGACTATGGGACGTTATCCTGGGAGATTCCCCTGCATATTTACTTTGGGACTACGGGACGTTATCCCGGGAGATCCCCCTGCATATTTACTTTGGGACTACGGGACGTTATCCCGGGAGATCCCCCTGCATATTTACTTTGGGACTACGGGACGGTGTCCCGGGAGATCCCTCTGCACACTGGTAATTGGACAACAGGACGGTATCCCAGGAGATCCTTCGGATATACATATGATGGACTACGGGACAGTATCCCGGGAGATCCACTAGACAGCTGAGAAAAGGACTACAGGATGGTATCCTGGGAGATCCTCATTGTTACCATTGTTAATGAGCTATTCATATTCCGTGTCACTCTGTTCTCATGTTTTGATATTGCCTTGTTTGACCTCTCTTATTTCACTGTTGTATTCATTATTTTTGTCTGTTTTCATACTGTAAGCTCCTATTATATTGTTTAACCTCAGTAGGGCTCTGACCTACATCGTCACTACCCTACCAAGGTTAGGCTTGGAACTTACTGAGTACCGTTGTGGTGTACTCATGCCCTTTCCTGCGCATGTTTTTCATGTGCAGATCCAGGTAGCTCCACGTAGGCGCACTATCCCCGAGGTTGAGAGACATAGCATAGACTTCGAGGTACATCTGTCGCGTCCGCAGACCAGGAGTCTCTATCTTATTCCAGCTTTAGTGGAAGATTTTCCTTCTTTTCAGTTGTCTAGACATTCTAGGGTTAGAGCAGTGTAGTACATTTATGTTAGCCTGTGTTTCCCGTGGGTTTCCGAGTTTTGGGGTGATATTGTAGACTTCCGCGTTATTTTTGGGTTGTATACGCCAAGTGGCAATTATATACAGTTTTTCTTTTAGATTGTTCAGTTTTTACTTAATTATTCCACAAGTTATGTTGATATTCCGCATTGCTAGGCTTACCTAGTTATAGGGACTAGGTGCAATCAAGACATGTTCACGGAGGGCGAACTGGGGTCATGAGAAGTTGGTATCAGAGCTCTAGGTTCATAGGAGTCACGGAACACAGGCCGGTTTATTAGATTCTCGTTGATCGGTGCGGAGACATCTGTACTTATCTACGAGAAGCTATGTAACTGTTTAGGAAAAAAAATCTTCACTTCATTGAATTCCTTGTCGTGCAATATTTTTTTTTTTGACATCAATTCTAAACCTCTGTCTTCTATTCTCTCACAGATGGTGAGGACACATGCTACTCGGGACGATCAGGCACCCGTGCCCCCTGCTGGAGCTTTCAGAGGCCGGGGCCGAGGTAGAGGCCGAGGACGCGCACGTGGTGCAGTGAGAGCACCTGCGCGAGCTACCGCCGAGGTACCACTAGCAGATCCACCCGAGGTCCAGACACCTGACACGCCTACTGCCACTACTACTCCAGCCCTTCAGGAGATATTAGCTCAGTTCATGTCTATGTACACCACTCTGGCTCAGACAGGGTTGCTTCCCCTTGCTGCAGCCACATCCCAGGATGGGGGAGGAGCACAGACTCCCGCCGCCCGCACTCCTGAGCAGCGAGTGCCTATGGAGCAGGTCCCAGAGATCATTCTTGTGCCGCCTGTAGTGCCAGTTCAGCCCGAGGAAGGGTCAGCTGCTTCAGAGGACGAGCAGCGGAGACTTGAGAGGTTCAAGAAGTATGACCCTCCGGTATTCAGTGGACTAGCATCAGATGATGCCTTGGAGTTTCTAGAGGAGTGCCATCGTATTCTTCGCACTATGGGCATAGACGGATCTAGTGGGGTTTCCTTTACTACCTTCCAGCTTCGCGGAGCCGCCTATGATTGGTGGTGCACCTATGAGTTAGACCGTCCAGACGAGGCTGCTTCACTGACCTGGACCCAGTTCTCAGACATGTTCCTGAGTGAGTTTGTTCCTCAGAGCCTCAGGGACGCATGGCGCATAGAGTTTGAGCATTTTCGCCAGGGTGCTATGACAGTTTCAGAGTATGCCATCTGTTACACCAGATTAGCTAGGCATGCACCGGCTTTGGTTGCTACTGTCCACGAGAGGGTTCGCCGGTTTATTGAGGGTCTTATTCCACCCATCAGATCTAGCATATCTCGAGAGTTGGAGATGGACATTCCTTATCAGCAGGTAGTGAGCATTGCTAGGAGGATCGAGGGTATGCTCTCTAGGGAGCGAGAGGAGAGAGAGGCCAAGAGGTCTCGAGAGTCGGGCCACTACTCTGGTGCCAGTACCCCAGCAGCAGGTCGACATGGTAGGGGTTATATGGTCCGCCCCGTTCATTTATTTCTTCCAACAGCCAGCGGTACCAGAGCTCTAGGTTCAAGTTGGGGTCGTGACAAGTTGTAGGGACTAGGTGCCATCACGACATGTTCACGGAGGGTGAACTGGGGTCGTTAAAGTTTAGAGCCCCGAGGGATAAGGTGAGTTTCTGATAGGCCACGGGATGTTTTTACACTTGAAATATTGTTGGTTTTTTCTGATATCAGTTCATAGCACTTTTGTGCATTGCGTTCGCACCCCTTTGAAACAGAGTAAAAATGCTGGGGGGTCGTTTTGTTCTATGCGAATGCACCCCCTCCCCCCCCCCC
>ML375367.1:6995-58366 GCA_005239525.1 Nicotiana knightiana | reverse complement strand
GGGGGGGGGGGCTGGCGTTATGGCCCTAATGCCCCCCTAACGCCAGGGGGGGCAGGCTTTATGGGGCAAACTCCCCCCTAACGCCAGGGGGGTGCCAGGCTTTAGGGGGTAAACGCGCGGCTATAGCCCGGGCGTCTCCTTTGGCGTATTTTCGACGTATTTGCATCCCTTTAGCTCCGTTTCCATCTCCAATTCACCTACACATAAAATAAACTCCATTAAGCACATAAAAAGTGTATTTTTATCATTAATGCGCATAAAATGTAAGGTATATCACATGTTAAACTATGCAATTTAGTCTCGCATCATGAAGCACAAAATGAAAAAGGAGAAAGTTATACCTTAGCAATAATAGCACCTGCGCATTGATACATTCCAATAGTTTGGAAGTTGCTCGCCTTCCATGGTCCCGAGTTTGTAAGACTCTTTACCGATTACTCCGAGGACGCGGTACGGTCCTTCCCAATTCGGGCCCAGCTTCCCTTCCTTAGGGTTTCGAGTGTTTAGGGTGACTTTTCTTAGGACTAAGTCCCCAAGTCCAAAATGTCGGAGGTTTGTTCTCCTGTTATAGTATCTTTCGATCCTTTGTTTTTGGGCGGCCATCCGGACCAGTGAAGCTCCTCGCTTTTCATCTAATAGTTCGAGGGTTGTAGTCATGGTCTCATTATTTGAGTCCTTGGTGGCATGTTGGAGTCTGTTACTTGGCTCTCTGACCTCGACTGGTATCAAAGCCTCGAACCCATATACTAAAGAGAACAACGTCTCTCCTGTTCTGGATCTAGAGGTTGTCCGATATGCCCATAGCACTTCGCGCAACATTTCTCTCCGTTTTCCTTTCGCTTTTTCTAACTTTTTTTTTCAAGTTTTGAATGATGGTCTTCTTTGTGGACTCGGCATGGCCATTTGCACATGGGTGGTAGGGCGTTGATAGGATCCTTTTGATTTTGTGATCTTCGAAAAACTTTGTTACTTTGCCCTTGATGAACTGCTTCCCATTGTCGCAGGTTATCTCAGAGAGGATCCCGAATTGGCACATGATGTGATCCCAGATGAAGTTGATGACTTCTATTTCTCTTATCTTCTCGTAGGCCTGTGCTTCCACCCATTTTGATAAGTAGTCAGTCATAAATAGAATTAATCTAGCCTTACCTGGCGCCGTTGGTAGGGACCGACGATGTCCATTCCCCATTTCTTGAACGGCCATGGGGATAAGACTGAATGTAGATGTTCACTGGGTTGGTGGATCATTGGTGCAAATCTTTGACACTTGTCGCATTTTCGGACGAACTCTTTGGTTTCCCTTTCCATGCTGTCCTAATAGTAACCTGCTCTGATAACCTTTCGAATTAAGGAATCGTTCCCTCGTGGATTTCTCGGAGCACGTAATTGGTGTCTCCTGGCCCCAAGCATACTGTTAGGGGTCCATCAAAGGTTCTCTGTACAGAGTTCCATTCTCGTCGAGTGAAAATCTAGCTGCTTTGGCACGAAGGGCCCTTGATTCTTTTGGGTCCGTGGGCAGCTTCCCACCTCCAAAATAATCGATGTAATTATTTCTCCAATCCCATGTCAGGCTGGTGGAGTTGAGTTCAACATGGTTTTCTTTAATGACCGATTTGGATAGCTGAACCACAGCCCCTGGGAGTATGTCATCTTCTTCGACGGATGATCCCAGGTTTGCGAGTGCATCGTCCTCGCTATTTTGTTCTCGAGGTATGTGGACCAAAGCCCATTCTGTGAAGTGACGCAAAGTGACCTGAAGATTATATATGTATCGTTGCATCCTGTCCGCTCGAACCTCAAAGCTCCCGTTTTCCTGATTTACTACCATAAGGGAATCACATTTTGCTTCGATGACTTCCGCTCCTAGGAATTTTCCCAATTCTTACCTACAATCATAGCCTCATACTCGGCTTCATTGTTAGTAAGCTTTGCAGTTTTTATAGATTGTCTAATCAAGCTACCCGTAGGTGGCTTCAAAACTATGTCGAGCCCGAATCCTTTCACGTTCGAGGCACCATCGGTGAATAGGGTCCATACCCTCGATGCTGTGCCCGTTTTTAGTAGAAGTTCTTTTTCTACATCGAGCACAAGGGCGGGCATAAAGTCGTCCATGAAGTCCGCTAAAATTTGGGACTTGATAGCCGTTTGGGGTTGATATTCGATATCATATCTCCCGAGTTCGATGGCCCATTTGGCCAGCCGGCCTGATAATTCGGGTTTATACAATATATTTCGAAGATGATACGTCGTTAAAACACATATACGGTGACACTGAAAATATGGCTTCAATTTTCGAGATGCACTTATTAATGCAAGAGCTAATTTTTCTAAGTATGGATACCTAGTTTCAGCATCTCCTAGGGTTCAACTCACATAGTAGACAGGGAATTGCGTACCTTGCTCGTCTCGAACCAACACGCCACTTACTGCTACCTCGGACACTGCTAAGTATAAATACAGTGTTTCGTCTTCGTTTGAGTGTGAAGCAAAGGCGGGCTCGAGAGATATCTCTTTAACTCCTCCAAGGTGTGTTGGCACTGCGGAGTCTACTCGAAGTTGTTTTTCTTCTGGAGTAGGGAGAAAAAGTGATGTCTCCGATCTGATGACCTCGAGATGAATTGGCCTAACACCGCTATCCGCGCGGTCAGCCGATATACGACCTTCACATTTTTACCATTGTGATTTCTTCGATGCCCTTGATTTTGTCGGGGTTGATTTCAACCCCCCTGTTTGATACCATGAAGCCTAAAATATTTCCTGAACCCATGTCGAAGGCACATTTCTCGGGGTTGAGCTTCATGTTGTAGCTTTTAAGGATGTCGAAAGTTTCCTGCAAATAATTCAAATGGTCCTTTGCTCGCAGGGATTTAACCAGCATGTCATCAATGTAAACGTCCATGGATTTACCTATTTGACGTGCAAACATCTTATTAACTAAGAATTGGTATGAGGCCCCTACGATTTTTAGCCCGAAGGGCATTACATTGTAGCAGTATGTGCCATACTTCGTAATGAACGGAGTTTTTTCCCTATTCTCGGGGTTTATTTGAATTTGATTGTATTCAGAGTAGGCGTCGAGAAAGGTGAGGATCTCGTGGCTAGCCGTGGAATCAATCAAGAGATCGATGTTGGGAAACGGGAAATAATCTTTAGGTAATGCCTTATTTAAGTCTTTATAATCTACGTACATTCTTAATTTTTTCCCCTTTTTGGGAACTACTACTACATTGGCCAACCGTTCGGGATATTTTACTTCCCTGATGGATCCTATTTTGAGGAGTTTCGTCTTTGACAAATGCGTGCTTTAACTCGGACTAAGGCCCCCTTTTTTGCTTCACCGATTTGAACCTGGGGTCGACACTTAGCCGATGGGTAGTTATTTCCGGTGGGATCCCTGTCATGTCTAAGTGGGACCAACCAAATCAATCAATATTGTTAACAAGAAATTGAATGATTTTCTTCCTGAGTTCGGGAGTCAATCCCATTCTCAGGTACACCTTTCGATCTGGAAGATATTCCATCAAAACAACTTGCTCCAGGTCTTCGACCGTTGATTTTGTTGCGCCCGATTCTTCGGGGACGACGAAGGTTCGAGGTGTGAGGAAGTCTTTTTCATCATCCTCGCGGACCTGTTTATCTTCTGACCCCTCCGAGGTGGAGTATATGGGCGTCGGTGCCATGCCATGTACTGCGAATATTTCCGTTGATACGTGTTGCTCTCCATACACCATTTCTACGCCATCTTTAGTTGGGAACTTCAACATCTGGTGGAGAGTCGATGGTACTGCCCTCATGCTGTGTATCCATGGACTTCCAAGAAGGGCGTTCTATCTTGTGTTACCCTCGATGACGTGAAACTTGGTATCCTAAACTGTACCGCACACATTGACTGAGAGGGTGACTTCCCCCTTCCTCGTTTCGCTCGTCATGTTAAACCCACTAAGGGCTGGAGAAACGGGTATGCTTTGGTCGAGCAGTTCGAGCTTCTCCACAACCCCCAATTCGATTATATTGGTTGAGCTACCTGGATCTACAAGCACATGTTTAATTTGAATGTTATTTAAGATAAATGAAATTACCAATGCATCATTATGTGGTTGGGAGAAGGTCTCGATGTCCTCTTCGGTAATTGAGAGAGCATCTTCAGGTATGTAGCTCCGAGTTCGCTTTTCCCTGGTGATGGGCACTTTGGCCCGTTTGAACACGGGTCCTTGCGGGACATCAGTTTCTCCAATAATCAGGTGAATGACGTGCTGGGGTTCTTCTGGCCCATTTTTCCTGTTCGATTCTCTTTCTCGGAAGTGGTTCTTGGCTCGATCGTTGAGAAATTCTCAAAGATGCCTTTTGTTGATCAATTGGGAGTTTATATTGACATGCGTAGCATTGTGCGAGTCTTCGTCAACGTGGATTTGCATTGCTGCCCCTTTAGGGTTTTGTGGCGGTACACCGACACCTGGAGCAGCTGTGCCATTCTCTCCATGATCCTCTGGACCGCTGTTTTCATGTGCGTTCGCTGAGTTTGACATTTTATGACAAGGAATTGAAGATTCTTGGACAAGAAAAAGTGTAAAGAATAACTTGTGTTTTTAGAAAACCAGCACTAAAGCAATCACTATTATTTTTAGCCCCACGGCGGGTGCCAGCCTGTTTACCTTGAAAATGGTAATAACAATTGTATTTGATTTTGTGGTTCTAAAAATATGTGATCTATTTTAATACCAGTTATTTAGGCAATAGACTCTAAGCGAGATGTAAGAATATGAGATAAGAACGAAGGATAATGAGATTGTGCAAACTGAGCAGGTGAGAGACGGGGTCTCGATCTTGGTCGAAATAGGCCTCAGGGTCGAGCTAGAGAGCTTAACAGAGGGCGGTCAGGGAGGACACAACAGTATTGAAGGCCTCCAAGATGCCTCTTTATGATCAATAACGAGTAATAAATGAAGAGCAATTAATGAACGCAATAAATTAAAGGCTATAAATCAATGGAACAATTGTAGAGAATATTCTTGTTCTTGTATTGAATATCATGTATCTTACAAAATGACAAGGGTCCCCTATATATAAGAGGGGGAATCCCAAAATAGTACATGTGTAATTATTACAAAGATAAACAGCTGGTACAACTATTTAATGTCACGATACGAACTTGTACTATCTTTGCAGGCTTGGTCAGCCTTAACCACGTGTCCTTTGAGAATTTCCCGCTTTTTCATGATGGTCTTCGATATTTAATCTGCCTCGAGGTACATTGATCCCTCATATTAAATACTCCTAAAAATGAATCAAAAATAGTTTTTTGTGTTTTCATGAATTTTAGGAATTTTCTCCTTATGTTGATTTTGCATTTATTCACATTATTTAGGCACGTTAGGAATACCGTAAATCATAAATATCATTCGATTCTTAATTTTATAGTCTTTAAGATTTATAATTACATTTAGGATTTAATTATGTAGTTAAGTGCATTATCAAATGGAAAATCACAATACACACACACATAATACATATATATATATATATATATATATATACACACACATACACACACAGTCATTTTTATATTTTTTATCTTTTGATTTTAAATCAATGATTTCTGTTTAGATAATTAATTAATTAATAAGTAAAGTATTAAAATAGTTTATTTTGTAATTGAATTATTAAGTGTTATGATAGTTTAGATGGTTAATCTTGAAATAGAAAGAAGAAGGAAAATGGGCCAATTTTTAAAATAGTCCAGAGCCCCTATATGTACCCTAGACTAATCCATCTCCCTCCCCCATTATATATAAAACCTAGACCTAATTTTAAAGGGGGGGCCCTCCCTTACCATACACAGTAACATCGCTACACCTCCCCCAAAAGAGCTCTTCTTCTTCTTCAAAACACAAAAACCACAACAACCATGGAGAAGGGAGCTCTTCTTCTTCATTCTTCCCTTAGGAAAACCAGCGACCTCTCTAACCTGAAACACTAACCAAGCGACCCCTCTAACCTTACAACCATCAACGGACACACTTCACCATCTCACCCCCACTCATTGCCCTCACGCATGATAGCAGCAAAAAACAAAAACTCAAAACCAAATCTGAGATCTTAAACAAAAAAGGAGTTTTGAAAAGAAGAAGAAAAGCAGTGGAATCTGAGATTGATTTCCAGTCGAAATAACAAGACAAATCGTCACTATTTTTGTGATTCAAAACCGAGTCCTCCTGTATTTCTGGGTTTCAAATCGGAGCTAGTTGGGATTATTTGCTATTCGCTACTGTTCTGTTATCCCTGTTCCATTGATTCACCTTTTCATCCTTTATCTCGCTATTTTGGCATCTTTACTTGGTTGTTGAGGTATGACGTTGATTTCAGTCATGTAACTTGTTTGATTGAATGATGTAATGCCTGAATCTCATTGTCTATAGATTTTGTTTGTTTGAAAGCTGCTTGTAATTTGCATTTTCTTTAATATTAAGCTTGAGGAAATTACTTGTGCGACCTTAATGTAAATTACTTGTGTTAGATTCAAATATTCGTAGTTGAACTTGTTTTATATAGTGTTTAAGCTATATTTTATGTTTGACTGAATTTAAATTCAAGAACTGCAAATTAGACCACAGAAAGAGGAAAACTGGAAATTCACGAGTATTAGATCGATTAGAACGATTGGCAATGGTAAGATAGACTAAAAATATTAATAATTCGGGACATTGTGTTAATTTTTTGATGTGAAAATAAGGCTAATTTTTCAGAAAGAGTTGCATTTAGAATGAGTACTAGTAATTTGACTAGTAATAAGCCTTCAGTATATGGTAATTTCAATAATAGTTACACCTCGTATATAACCGTTAATAAACTATCTCAACATAGATAAATTGACTCAAAATATCTTTCTTTCCTTCACGAGTCCCTTTGGAATCTTGTTAAGAACTTTGGTATCAAATTTCTAGCATAATTTTTTCATATAAATAACTTGAACATTCGTATAGTGCTTTTAGGTGCACTTTTAGTTTATCATCGTGACTATGGGTACGGATCCCGTGGCATAGTCATGATACGTAATCTACATTCGGGTGAGCATTTCATGTGACCCGACCATAACTTCGAAGATTAAAATAAACATGTCAGGAATCGCGGGTGCATTTCATGTGACACGGTTCGCAACATGTACCAAAACGACAAGTGTACGACATCGTGACTTGTTTCAAAATAATCCCATAAATATCAAAAATGGTTTATGTGCACATGCCGTAAGTTAAAAAATACCTCTTTTAGATAAAAAATTCCGAAATTTAGAGAATAAATTGAATATCGCCTCAAATAGGCATCTTAATTGTCATGAGCGTAGTCGCGACTATATAATCTACACTCGGGGTGTCGCAACTCATGTCCCCAACTCTAACTCAAAACAATAATGAAAATCACATGTTGTAATTGCGGGTGCATTTCATGTGGCGCAGCAACAATATATCCAAAAAAGATAAGTGCAAGCCATCGTGACTTGTTTCAAAATAATCCATAAATATTGAAAGCGGCTAAAAGTTAAAAAGGCTAAATGCACAATAGGCTAAAATACGTAAATAATCAGATAACTTAGGCATAATATTAATAGTTAAGCGACCGTGCTAGAACCACGGAATGCGGGAATGCCTAACACCTTCTCCCGGGTTAACAGAATTCCTTACTCGGATTTCTGGTCGCAGACAACTTAAAACAGTGCAAAATTTCCTCGGTTTGGGATTTCAATAAACGGTGTCCCTGAACACCGTCAAAAATCCGGGTGGAGATTCTGCAAATTGAAATAAATCCCAAATCCGAATAATGTCACTTAAAGTGGAAAAACTCCCTTATTTACCCCCTTATTACCTGGGGGTGAAAAAGGGAGGTGTGACAGCTCTGGCGTCTCTGCTGGGGAATGAACCCAGAATTTCTGGTTCAGAGTTCAAAGAATTCGAGCTTAGAATAACTGTTATATTTTGCTTTATTATCTGATTTTACATGTTTGAACCTAATGTGCTAAATGCCGCTTTTTACCGCTTTGATATTATTTGGACTGAATATAAACTATTATGAAACACCCTTCTCTCTGAGTCTTCTAAATCATCTGAGAAGTGTGCACTTCGTGTGACTTATTTTCTGTTAGAGTCAGATCCAAATTTTAGAACGAGGTTCGGACAAGTTGCAAAGCCGGTGAAGCTTCTGTATTCCCGGTACGCTGCCTCCCCCTCTCCCGCCTCTCCCCCCGGCTCGAGTTGTCCGCTCGGGTAAGCCAGGTCTAGAACAATACACCACAGGGTTCAAAACAAGAATGACATAGCCTCACGCCGGATCCCTAGTAGGAACGTTTGTTAGCATCATGTGCATGTGACTTTGGGGACTCAACACAGGGGTTGGGTCCTTCTAGGACAGGTGTACTCAATTTAAAAAACCATCCTAATGCATCTTACATGCTACTTGCGTATCTGTTTATTTCGGCTTGCATGTTGACTGGCTTCTAGAATGGGAAAGAAAATCAAAAATAAAAATTAAGAGTGGGACGTATGTATTTGAATAATTCTGAATCTCTGCCAAAATTTTGAAAAAAAGAAAGAAAGAAATAAAATAAGCCAATGTTTCAAAAAAGCCATGTTTCCTCTGTTCTGTCAAAACGGCAGTACTACGCGGGTCTAATTCTCACCGAATGTGAGATACGTAGGCAAACCTCATCGGTTCCGGCCCCTATTTTTAAAAAAAAACCAAAAATATTTTCCTTTAGTTCCTTCAATAGAAATCTTTTTTAGGAAATCTTAAATAAAGTAATTAGAAATTTTTTTTAAAAACCCAAAAAAAAAATATTTTCTTCATAGAAATCATTCATAGAAAAAGAAAGAAGACAAATCAAATAAAAATTCCAAAAAAATATTTTCTACCTTTTTATTTTTTTATAATTTTTCAAAAATAAAAGAAATCGAAAAAAAAAAATATTTTCCTTTACTTCCTTCTATGGAAAGTCTTTCTTTGAGACTCCAATTTTCAAAAATCCAAAAATATTTTCTTTTACTTCCTTCTATAGAAAAATCTTTTTTTAAGACCCCAATTTTCAAAAATAAAAAAAAAAATTCCTTTTAATGTCTTCTTTAGAAGTCTTTCCTTAAGAAAAACAAAGGCACCAAATAATAAAAATTTAAAACCAAAATATTTTCTTTCATTTTAGAAGTCTTTCATTCAAAAGAAAGAAAAGAAATATCTAATCAAAAAATATTTTCTACCTTTTTTAGATGTCTTTTTCCCAAAAAAAAAAAACTTCAAAAAAAATAAAAAATATTATTTTTTCTTCTTTAGAAGTCTTTCTTTCAAAAATTTTGAAAAAAAAACAAATAAAAAAACCGAAATATAAAATCCAAAAATATTTTCATTATTCTTTCGAAAATTGAAAAGAAAAGTAAAGATTCAAATATATTTTATTTTACGTTAGAATTATTTCTTTCATAATTTTAAAATAAAAGTCCAAAAAATATATCCTTTTTTCTTTAGAATTTTTTCTTTCAAAATTCCAAGGTAAAATGACAATTGACATTGAAACTGTTACGAGCAGTCATGAGACTCAGGATCAGAGGGTTCAACAAGAGTCTACTGTGGTTGAGGAAAATAGAGTACTGAAACAGAAAATGACCGAAATGTGTCAAGCATGGGCCAATAGCCAAGGACTGCCCTTTTCTTCTCATGGTTTCCCAGAGTTCACACCCATCTCGACTTCTATCCACCTGGGTTCAGTCTTTATCCCAACTGTAGGACCACAGCTGGAACTCCAGTTTCATGTTATCAAAGTTTGCCATTGACAACCAATCAGACAATCGCTGTTGTTATGCCTTTCNTTGGCAGGTCAGAAGAGTATTGCCTTCAAGGATCTATGTATGTTCCCCGATGTTCGTTTGCCACTTGGTTTCAAGATCCCTAAATTTGAAAAGTATGATGGACACGGCGACCCCATAGCTCACTTGAAAAGGTATTGCAATCAGCTAAGAGGTGCGGGAAGAAATGAAGAATTGCTAATGGCTTATTTTGGGGAAAGCCTGACGGGAGTAGCCTCCGAATGGTTTATGGATCAAGACACATCTCGGTGGTATGTATAGGATGACATGGCTCTGGCCTTTGTCAAACAGTTCCAATACAACATGGACGTCACCCCAGACCACAATTCCCTTTCCAACCTGAAGAAGAAACCAACTGAAAGTTTCAGGGAATATGCCATTAAATGGAGAGAGCAAGCGGCTAGAGTTAAGCCAGTCATAGATGATCACGAGCTAATCAGTGTCTTCCTTCAAGGGCAAGAGCCAGATTACTTTCAAAACATGATGTTCGCAGTTGGAAAATCCTTCTCTGAAGCAATCAAAATGGGAGAAATGGTAGAGAATGGCCTAAAGACAAGCAAAATTATAAGTCAATCAGCTCTCAAAGTTGCAACTCAGGCTATCCAAATTGAATCTGGTAATTTGAGTGACATGAATGAGAAGGATGAATAAATCATGATGACATCAGGGTCGAGAAGAGGTCCTAGGAAAGCATCTCAAATGTATGACCAGCCTCGTCTGTTTTTCGATCATTCCCATGAGTACTACTATCCACCTCAAAACCCCCAATACTATCTTGCTCCACCCGAGTATGTTGTCCAGTCACCAAGACACCCCAGAAAGCGAGCACCAGCATCAAAAAAAATCTCCACCAGCCTCCACAAAATTTTCAAGTGCCTTACAACTCGCATCCAAGCAAGGGATATAGAGGGGAACAAAGGTTGAAAGATAATTTTACACCAATATGAGAGTCTTATGCAAGCTTGTTTGAGAAATTAAAGCATTATGACATGATTGCACCTATTCCTCCAAATCATGTGGACCCATGTGAAAGAAGCTTTGACCCTTCTAAAAGGTGTGAATACCATTCCAACACCCAGGAGCACGATGTTGAAAGCTGTCGGGATTTGAAAAGAGAAATAGAAAGGATGATCTAGGAAAATATGATTGTGATCACAAATAGTGACACCCAGAATATCACGCAGAATCATTTACCTACACATGATGATGCACACTTTGTGGGGATGATGTGTGGTGACAGGAGTATGAGAATCCTCTCGGGAACTTGTTGACTTAAGTTAATGATTTTGAAATTGGAGAAAGCTCTGCTGTGTGTGATGAGCAAATTTGTGGCTAAATGTCAAGCTTAGCAATTGAAAAGTCATTCCCTCCTTGCTAGGAAGGAATAATGGTAGCTTGTTTTGATGTTTTTTCTATTATCTGGGCTATTTCAGGGTTGTGATCCATATTTTATTTGTTTTATTGAGTCAAAACCTTCTATCCCTCTTTTCTGTTTGTGTGAGTGTTGTTTGTCCTTTTTATTGCTATTTTCATTATCCGAGTTATTCTAGGGTTGTAACTCGGATTTTAGGTTGTTTGTCTTGTTGTTAAGCCCTTCCATCCTTTACTTAATGAAATACAATTTGTCCTTTTGTGTCATTCCATGCTTAGTTCCTTTCTCGCTAGTTTTAGTGATATGACATGCATGCGGAAATTTTGGCCAGATATTAAAAAACTTATTTACTCTTGAATGAGATAAGTGAGAAAGAGACGCTTTTGAGGATGAATAAAGATTTGAGATATTTTGGAACTAAGGTCGAGTAAATTTCACCTTCAAATCATTTTGAAGATCTGGCTTGAGGATGTTTAATCAATTGAAGCTTGGTTAAAAATTTGGCATTAATGGATGAAAATTGTCTTTCGTCCACGACACACCAAGAAGATAGACATGTTCATCAATGCTATGATCTCAAAGAGATAATATGTTTTGGCATTCTCGAGGCTGGGAGACCCATTTTCTTCTATCTAAACACTTTATACCCTTTATTACCCCTTTTGAGCCTGTGTTATTTTATTTGACCACCCTCTCTTGGAATCAAGTTTAGAGTCAAAAGTCCAAAAAGAGAGAGAATGAAAAAAAAAGTGAAAATGAAAAAATAAATGAAAAAATAAATTCCCCAAGAGTACAAACTGGGGCAACTCTTAGAAAGTGCAAATGAAAAAAGAAAGAAAAAAAGAACAGTCTGAGATCTACGCCCTAAAAAAGAGAAGCTGGGGTAATTTGTTTTGAAAAAAAAGAGAAAGAAAGAAAATAAAATGAAAAAAAAAATATGAGAAAAAGAAAGAAAGATGAAAAAAGTTAGGTCAGATGTTTGAACTACGTTAGAACTGATTCCTAAAAAAAAGAGGATACGTAGGCAGCCTTACACGGTTCACTCCAACAAAATAAGCATTCAAAAAAAAAAAAAAAAATAAAGAAGAAAAATCCAAAAATCCCCAATAGCTAAAACTGGGACAAAGAGTTTACTTTACTTTTGAAAGAGTCGATTCCAAGAGTGGTAAGTATACAACCCCCTCATTTTGAGTCTACTTTGAGCCTTCATACCGACCTTTCTTTCTAACCCTATCCAAAAACCCTTCCAAATAAAGACCTCCTAATATGCCTTCAAGAATGCCAAGAGAAGCGTGCAATGAGCAACGGTTGTCACACGATATAGAACATTGTCAAGTTGCTCACAAAATAAAAGGAAAAGGAAAAAGAAAAAAGAAAAGAAAAAATGAGAGAGTCTTACTAATGAAAACCCCCACGGGCACTATAAGGCGATGGTAATTAGAGATGAATAGATGAGAGAGACTTGTTGGTGAAAACCCCTCAGGGCACCACTAGTCGAAAATGAGTCGTGAAGCTGAGAATTAGCACAAACAAGCCCGACTTCAAAGGTCATAGGAATGGTAAAAGGAAGATTTGACCAGTTTAATAGATCAGGCCGTTGAATCCAAAATGCATGTCATAATCATTAAGGCTAGTTACCGCAAAATAAAAATAAAAAGAAAAAAGGGGGCTCTCCCTTATGTCCTTCCCAACAGGGACATTTCTTGTTAATACTTATTTCTTTGCGTCATTGTGTCCTTCACTCTGAGTCAGTCCTTGTCAAAACAAGCAAGAAAGGATTTCAAAATCTGCTACCACCTTTTCTGTTGCACAAAGTAAATTTGGCCAGAACACTCAGTTTTTATAGTCAACATGCATTTAGGATTCGTGCAAAGGCTTCCCCCAAAAAAGACACTTGTCAGCCTACTTGGTACAGACAAATATAACCGGTGATTCTCTAAGATAGAAAAGTTGGTCAAAAGGCAAGAAGTCATTCAAGATATCATAAAAGGTCACCTAAGCAAAGATATCCAGTTGGGATAAGGCTGATTGAGCCACAAATACAAATGGCACTAGGTGTGAAACAATTAGAGTTGATGTAAAGCAAAAGTCTCTTGAAACCGACTCAAGTTGATTGAGCAAAAGCGAAGCTGCCCAGGACTCAAGGCCACAAAACTGACCACCACTTTTTAAAACTGACAAAATTTTCTTTGTTTGAAACATGAACAAAGTAGTGCAACGAAAGTGGTTCAAAAAAAAAGAAGAGAAGAGCCGAAAAGGGAAGTTTCTCAAATCTTTACCTTTATTTGTCTTGCTAGTGTACATAAAATGTCGCCATTACTCTTTGCATTTTTCCTCCTAGGATAAAAATTCCTAGTCTGATGGATTTTCCTCCCAATAAAAATCTTAGTCTCATGAATCTTTCTCCTAAGATAGAAGACCTAGTCTGATGAATTTTCTCCTAGGATTAAAATCTTAGTCTGATAAATCTTTCTCCTAAGATAGAAGACCTAGTCTGATGAACTTTCTCCTAGGACAAAAATCTTAGTCTGATGAATCTTTCTCCTAAGATAACAAGAAAAAGGGCGTAGTTTGGTGAATTTTCTCCTAGGATCGAAATCTTAGTGCGATGAATCTTTCTCCTAAGATAGAAGACCTAGTCTAATGAACTTTCTCCTATGATAAAAATCTTAGTCTAATGAATCTTTCTCCTAAGATAATAAAAAACCCTAGTCTGATGAATCTTTCTCCTAGGATAAATAAATGTCTTAGTTTGATGAATTTTTCTCCTAAGATAAAGAAAACCTAGTCCGATGAATCTTTCTCCTAGGATAAACATCTTAGTCTAATGAATCTTTCTCCTAAGATACAAAAAAACAAGAAAAAGAAAACCTTAATCTAATGAACTTTCTCCTAGGATAAATGTCTTAGTCTGATGAATCTTTCTCCTAAGATAAAGAAAACCTAGTCCGATGAATCTTTATCCTAGGATAAACGTCTTAGTCTGATGAATCTTTCTCCTAAGATACAAAAAAATAATAATAAAAAACCCTAATCTGATGAATCTTTCTCCTAAGATAATAAATTAGAAAACCTAGTATGAGGAACTTTCTCCTAGGATCAAAATCTTAGTCTGGTGAATTTTTTCTCCTAAGATAGAAAACCTAGTCTGATGAATTTTCTCCTAGAATCAAAATCTTAGTCTGATGAATCTTTCTCCTAAGATAACAAAAAAAAGGACCTAGCCTGATGAACTTTCTTTTAGGATCAAAATCTTAGTCTGATGAATCTTTCTCCTAAGATAATAAAAAAGAACCTAGTCTGATGAATTTTCTCCTAGGATAAATCTCTTCGTCTGATTAATCTTTCTCCTAAGATAAGAAACCTAGTCTGATGAATCTTTCTCTTAGAATAAAAATCTTAGTTTGATGAATCTTTCTCCTAAGATAAAAAACCTAGTCTGACGAATTTTCTCCTAGGATAATAATAATAATAATTCAAAAAAAAATAAATGAAATTGATTTGTCTCAAATGAAAAAAGAAAACACAAAAACCTGAAAGAAAACAAAAAAACCCTCTTGATTCATTTTAGCATAGGTAGTCATATTTTCCAACATAGGGTCTCCATTCCCTAGTTGATTTTATTTTTAGATATAGGGTCTCCACTCCCTAGTCTTCTTTCCAACATAGGGTCTCCAATCCCTAGTTGATTTTATTTTTAGACATAGGGTCTCCATCCCTAGTCTTCTCTCCAACATAGGGTCTTCAATCCCTAGTTGATTTTATTTTTAGATATAGAGTCTCCACTCCCTAGTCTTTTTTCCAACATAGGGTCTCCAATCCCTAGTTGATTTTATTTTTGGACATAGGGTCTCCACTCCCTAGTATTGTTTCCAACATAGGGTCTCCAATCCCTAGTTGATTTTATTTTTGGACATAGGGTCTCCACTCCCTAGTATTGTTTCCAACATAGGGTCTCCAATCCCTAGTTGATTTTATTTTTAGACATAGGGTCTCCACTCCCTAGTATTGTTTCCAACATAGGGTCTCCAATCCCTAGTTGATTTTATTTTTAGACATAGGGTCTCCACTCCCTAGTTTTCTTTCCAACACAGGGTCTCTACTCCCTAGTTGATTTTACTTTTAGGCATAGGGTATCCACCCCCTAGTTTGCATGCACTCCGAGTATACAATTCCCGGCTTTTCATTGCTTTCGATAATAAAGTAGCATAGATTTTATTACAATAACTCGCGAAATTTTCCTGGTGAAAACTGGGGCAGAAAATTTCATTCGTTTGTTTTTATTTTGTGCCGATAACAATTTAGGACAATGGATTCGAGACGACCACAAGAAGACGTCTCAATTTAGAATAAAAGAAACGAAGGAAATATAAGAGATGAACCCCAAAGTACAGAAGTGGAAAAGAGGTGGACTACTCAAGACAAGATTGAAGTCACAAGCGGTGCATGTCCCTTCTTGACCCGAAAATGCTGGAAATATTGAACGAGCACCTACAACTGACAAGCATCAAGGTCGGGATCAAGTCTGTATAAAAGCAGCCAAGACTCAAGATCAGGCTTCGGAAGACTAATAGATATGACTCTTGTAACTCATAGTTGATAGGTCTAGTTTAATCTTTTTCATTTTTTGTTACTTTGGTGTAATAAGGAGATCATCAGCAGTAACAATAGCAGGCGCAGTGAAACCACAGTTACTCGGTAGTCCCAGCTACCAAAACATCTAGAACTGCACTGACTTGATTCCTTTATAACCAAGGATATGTAGGCAACCTCTGAAGCAAGGTTCGGTAAAAAAGTTTTCAAAATTCTTCCAATTGGAGTACCAAACGGGCAAAAATTGCTCGTAATTACTCACTTTATCTTTGCCCGAAAACTCTTCATGTTCTCGAGCAAAGAGGGGCAGCTGTGAACACCCAATATTTGCCCGCATATTAAATACTCCTAAAAATGATTCAAAAATAGTTTTTTGTGTTTTCATGAATTTTAGGAGTTTTCTCCTTACGTTGATTTTGCATTTATTCACATTATTTAGGCACGTTAGGAATACCGTAAATCATAAATATCGCTCGATTCTTAATTTATAGTCATTTAGATTTATAATTATATTTAGGATTTAATTATGTAGTTAAGTGCATTATCAAATGGAAAATCACAATATATATATATATATATATATATATACACACACACACACACAGTCATTTTTATATTCTTAACTTTTGATTTTAAAATAATTATTTCTTTTTAGATAATTGATTATTTAATAAGTAAAGTATAAAAGGGTTGATTTTGCAGATTGAATTATTAAGTGTTATGATAGTTTAAATGGTTTATCTTCAAATAGAAAGAAGAAGGAAAATTGGCCAATTTTTAAAATAGTTCAAAGCCCCTATATGTACCCTAGACTAATACATCTCCCTCCCCTATTATATATAAAACCTAGACCTAATTTTAAAGGGGGGCCTCTCCCTCACCATACACAGTAACAACACTACACCTCCCCTAAAAGAGATTTTCTTCTTCTTCTTCTTCTTCTTCAAAACACAAAAACCAAAACAACCATGAAGAAGGGAGCTCTTCTTCTTCATTATTCCCTTAGGAAAACTAGTGACCTCTCTAACCTGAAACACTAACCAAGCGACCCCTCTAACCTTACAATATTCAATGAACACACTTTACCCTCTCACCCCCACTCACCGCCCTCACGCATGGTAGCAGCAAAAAAAAACTCAAAACCAAATCTGAGATCTTAAACAAAAAAGGAGTTTCGAAAAGAAGAAGAAAAGCAACGGAATCTGGGATTGATTTCCATTCCAAACAACAAGACAAACCGTCACTATTTTTGTGATTCAAAACCGAGTCCTCCTATATTTCTGGGTTTCAAATTGGAGCTAGTTAGGATTATTTGCTATTCAATACTATTCTGATGTCCCTGTTTCATTGATTCACCCTTTCAGCCTTTATCTCGCTATTTTGGGATCTTTACTTGGTTGTTGAGGTATGACGTTAACTTAGGCAAAATATTAATAGTTAAGAAACCATGCTAGAACCACGGAACGAGGGAATTCCTAACACCTTCTCCCGGGTTAACACACTTCCTCACTCGGATTTCTGGTCGCAGACAACTTAAAAAAGAGTCTACATTTCCTCGGTTTGGGATTTCAATAAAAGGTGTCCGTGAACACCGTCAAAAATCCGGGTGGCGATTCTGAATATTAAAATAAATCCCAAATCCGAATAATGTTTCTTAAAGTGAAAAAACTCCCTTATTACCCCCTTATTACCCGGAGGTGAGAAAATGAGGTGTGACACCTACAATTTATTTCTTGTTCCAAAATGGTGTTGTATTCGAGACTATTGGTACATTAGAGCTTATGACTCCGTTCCACCAGGTTTTGAGAGAAATGTTGACTATTTTACTGTTGAGTTTTATTATACTAGTGTGATGGTTTAACTTAAGGTTTTATTATTATTTCCGCCATTTATCTATACATGTTAGGCTTACCTAGTCTTAGAGACTAGGTGCCATCACGACATCCTAAGGTGGGAAATTGGGGTCATGACAAGTTGGTATCAGAGCACTAGGTTCATAAGTGTTACGAGTCATAAGCAGGTTTAGTAGAGTCTTGTAGATCGCTACAGAGATTTGTGTAATTATCCTCGAGAGGCTACAAAGTTGTTCAGAAAATTCCACTTCTTTGATTCCTTATAATGCGAATTAGTTAACTTCGAAATATGAATCTTTGACTTTCTATTTCTTCACAGATGGTGAGGACACACATTGTTGGATCCGGCAATTAGACACCCACGCCCGCGCTAAAGTCGCGAGAGGCCAGGGCAGGGGTAGAGGCCAAGGAGGGGCACATAGTGCAACTAGACCACCTGCCCTAGCAGCGACTGAGGAGCCACCAATAGCTCCAGTTGGATGATAGGCACCCGAGGTGCCTGTTGTCACCCATGCACTTTAGGAGACCCTAGCATAATTTCAGAGCATTTTCGGTACTCTAGCTCAGGCGAGGTTGATTCCACTTGCACCATCCACATCTCAGGCTTGGGTAGGAGCTCAGACTACCATGGCCTATACTCCAGAGCAACAGGTCCATGTTGATCAGGTCCCGAAGGTTATGCGGGTGAATCCTGTTGTTCCGATTCAGCCTGAGATTAGGGGAGTGGCATATAGAGGAGCAACTTAGACTTGAGAGGTTCAAGAAGTATCATCCTCCTACTTACAGCAGCCTAGATACAGATGATGCACATGTTTTCTAGAGAAGTTCCACTATATTCTCCAAACAATAGGTATTGTGGAGATGAGTGGAGTTGCTTTTACTACATTGGAGCTATCAAGAACGGCGTATTAGTGGTGGAAGGCTAATGAGGAGGGTAGCCTAGATGATGCAACTTCAGTCATGTGAACTCAGTTTTCAGATATGTTCTTGAGAGGGTTTGCTCCCCAGACTCTTAAGGATGCATGGCGCATAGAGTTGAGCAACTGCAATATAATGTTATGACAGTTTCAGAGTATGCCATCAGATTCAGTGAGTTGTCTAGACATGCACCTACGTTGGTTTCTACAGTTAGAGAGCGAGTCCGCCGATTCATTAAGGGTCTCAACTATGGTATTAGATTCAGCATGGCTTGAGAGTTAGAGACAGATACTCCATATCAGCAGGTGGTAGAGATCGTACGAAGTTGGAGGGTATGCGGGGCCATGAGAGAGACGACAGGGAGGCCAAGAGGCCACGAGATTCTAGAGGATATATTGGTTCCTACACCCCAGTTGCAACCCTCATGGTAGAGGCTATATAAGCTGTCCAAATCATTCAGCACTTCTAGCTTCTAGTGGTGCTTTGGCTATTCCGAGGTCTCATGTCGCTTATTTTGCTAAGCCACTATCTAGTGCACCTCCAGCACGGGGTGCCTTCAACGGTTAGTATAGCCAACAAGTGCAAGGTTAGTTTCAGCAGCCACACCCACCGAGAGCTTGTTTTGAGTGTGGTGACACCAGACATATGGTGAGGTACTTCCCCACACTCGGGGAGGTGAACCTTTACAAACTACTCAAGCTCCCCGGATTCCACCTGGTCCGCAAACATCACAAGCCATGGTTGCTGCTCTAGTTGCCGCTCCACCTGCACAACCAGCTAGGGTTGGAGGTCAGGCGAGTAGAGGTCTCCCCAGAGGGGAAGGCCAAGCCAGATTCTATGGTTTTCCGGTTAGGACGGAGGGAATCACATCAGACGTAGTCATCAAATGTATGGTTCCAATTTTTCATAAGTATGCATCAGTCTTATTTCATCTGAGATCCACTTATTCATATGTGTCATCTTACTTTGCTCCGTATTTGGATATATCTCGTGATTCTTTGTGTTCTCCTTTTCTTGTGTCCACGCCTTTGGGAGATTCTATAGTTATGGATTGTGTGTCTCTGTCATGTTTACTTGTTATTGGTGTTTTTGAGACCAGAGTTGATCTATTGCTACTCAATATGGTAGACTTTGATATGATCTTGAGAATGGACTGATTGTCGCCCTATCAAGCTATTCTGGATTGTCACACTACAACTGTGACATTGGCTATGCCAATTTTTCTGCGGTTAGAGTTTAGTGGTACATTGGATTATATTCCTAGCAGGGTTGTGCCCTTTCTAACAGCTCAGTGGATGGTTGAGAAGGGTGTGATGCGTATCTAGACTTTATGAGAGATGTTAGTGTTGATACTCCTACCGTTGAGTCAGTTCCATTAGTGAGAGACTTCCCAAATGGATTTCCAGCAGACATTCCAAGCATGCCGCCCGATAGAGATATAAATTTTGGTATTGAATTGTTGTCAGGCATTCAGCCCATTTCTATTCCACCATATCGTATGGCACCAGTGGAGTTGAAGGAGCAGTTGCAAGAGTTGATTAGGGTCTCATTCGACCTAGTATGTTGCCCTGGGGTGCTCCAATTCTATTTGTGAAGAAGAAGGATGGTTCTATGCGAATAAAGAACATGTACCCATTACTGCGCATTGATGACTTATTTGACCAGCTACAGGGCGATAGAGTGTTCTTAAAGTTGATTTGAGGTCAGGGTATCATCAGGTGAAGATTCAGGATGTGGATATTTTGAAGACTTCTTTCATGACTCAGCATGGTCACTACGAGTTTCTTTTGATGTCATTTGGGTTGACCAATGACCCAACAACATTTATGCACCTGATGAACAGTGTATTCCACCCATATCTTGATTCATTCAGCATTGTGTTTATTGATAAAATCTTTGTTTACTCATGAAGTCGGGAGGATCATGAGCAACATCTGAGGATACTGCTCCAGAGCTTGGGAGAGAAGAAGTTATATGCAAAATTCTCAATGTCTGAATTGTGGCTTGATTCATTGGAATTTTTGGGTCATGTGGTGTCGAGTGAGGGGATAAAGGTAGATCCCAAGAAGATTAAAGAAGTTCAGATTTGGCATAGACCGTCTTCAGCTACCGAGATTTGGAGTTTACTTGATTTGGCCGGGTAATATCGCTTTATTGTAGAGGGTTTCTCATCCATTGTTGCACCTATGAATAGACTGAACCAGGAGGGTGCTCTTTTCAGATGGTCTGAGGAGTGTGAACATGCTTTCAAAAGCTCAAGAATGCACTGACTGCAACCCCAATGTTGGTATCACCTACAGGTTTGGTGTCTTACACTGTGTATTGTGATGCATCGTGTGTTGGGCTTGGCACACTGTTGATGCAAGATGGGAGGTGATTTCCTACGTGTCTCGGCAGTGGAAGGTTCATGAGAATAATTATTCAGTGCACGACTTGGAATTGGAAACTATTGTTCATGCATTGAAGATTTGGAGGCACTACTTGTACGTCGTTCCATGTGAGGTCTATACCGACCACCAAAGTCTACAACATATGTTCAAGCAGAAAGATCTTAGTTTTTTCAGTGGAGCTGGTTAGAGTTTATTAAAGAATATGATATCACTATCATATATCTACCTAGGAAGGCCGATAGATGAGAGGCCACTAGCCATAGATATTCAGGCCTTGGCCAATCAGTTTGTTATATTGGATGTTTCGGGGCCAACCAGGTTCTTGCTTGCGTGGTTTCTCGGTCTTTCTTATATGAGTGCATCAGAGAGCATAAGTATGGAGACACCCATTTTCTTGTCCTTAAGGAGACGGTACAACACGACAATGACAAGGAGGTTTTTATCCGAGATGATGGTGTGTTGCGGATGCAGGGCCGGTTATGTGTGCCTAATATAGATGGATTACGTGAGTTTATCGTTGAGGAGGCCCATAGTTTGTGGTACTTCTTTCATTCGGGTGTTTCTAAGATGCATCAAAATTTTCGGCAGCACTATTGGTGGAGGAGAATGAAGAAAGATATAGCGAAGTACATGACTCGATGCCTAAATTGTCAGCAATGAAGTATGAGCATCAGAGGACAGACAGTTTGTTTCCGAGACTTGCGATTCTCGAGTGAAATTGAGGTGTGTTATCATGGACTTTGTTGTTGGGCTCTCACAGACTTTGAAGAAATTTGACGTTGTATGGGTGATTGTTGATAGGTTGACCAAGTCGGCTATTTTCATTCCGGTGGTGACCACCTATTCTTCAAAGAAGCTAGCTTAGATCTATATATGTGAGATTGTTCATCTCCATGGTGTGCTGGTATCCGTTATCTCTAATCGAGGTACGTAGTTCAAATTGCTTCTTAGGAGAGTCGTGCATGGTTTTTTAGGCATGCGGGTTGAGTTAAGTACAACATTTCACCCTAGACAGACGTGCAGTCTGACTACACCATTCAGATATCAGAGGTTATGCTTTGCGCCTGTGTTAATTCAGGGGTTCTTAGGATTAGTTCTTTCCGCTTGCAGAGTTCGCCTACAACAACAATTACCAATCGAGTATTTATATGGCTCCTTATGATGACCTCTATGGGAGATGGTACCGTTTTCCAGTTGGTTGGTTTGAACCAGGAGAGTCTAGGTTGTTGGGAACCAATTTGGTTTGAGAAAGTCAAGTTGATTAAGAATCGGTTTCGTACTTCCCAGTCCGCGTAGAAGAGTTGCCGATCGAAAGGTTCGTGATGTAGAATTTATGGTTGGAGAGAAGGTTTTATTCCGGGTTTCACCTATGAAGGGTGTGATGATCTTCGGGAAGAAGCGCAAGTTGAGCCCTAGGTATATTTGTTCTTTTGAGATCTTGAGAGAGTTGGTGAGGTTTCCCCAAGCTTGCATTACGACCCAGCCTATCGGCGGTTCACCCGGTGTTCCATGTTTCTATGCTATTGAAGTATTATCATAATCCATCCCAAGTTTTAGACTTCAGCTCAATCCACTTGGACAAGGATTTGACTTATATTGAGGAGCCGGTGGCTATCTTGGACAAACATGTGTGGAAGTGGAGATCAAAGAACATTGCTTTAGTGAAGGTTCAATGGAGGGTTCATCTGGTCGAGGAGGCTGCATGGAAACTGAGCATGACATGCGGAGTCGTTATCCTCACCTTTTCGTCACTTCAGCTATGTCTCCATGCACGTTCGAGGACGAACATTTGTCTTAAGAGGGGGAGAATATAGCGGCCCAACTGGTCGTTTTGTGTATTTGTGCCTCGTTTCCTGTCACGGCCCAAATTCCAATCCTCGGGATCGTGATGGTGCAAGCCAATGTTAGAGAGATTCAACATTTAAAACAATTATAATATAATACGAAGTCTGATATTATCCAATAAATGAATCCAGAATAATATATGAGATAGTGAACGAAACTCGAGCTAATACTAATATCTAACTACCCAGGATTTGAAGTCACAATTCACGAACTACTGAAGAATGCTACAAGTAATTGGCTAAAAGAAAATACATATATCTTTTTTGAACTATGTAAAACAGTAAATGAATATATGGGAGAAGACTATAGGAATCTGTGAACGCCAACAGATCTATCTCGTTTTTTTGTACGATTAGTATCAACTAGTACTTCCACTTAGCTCTGGCCGGTACATGGATCTGCACAAGAAGTGCAGAGTGCAGTATCAGTACAACCGACCCCATGTACTGGTAAGTGCCGAGCCTAACCTCGACGAAGTAGTGACGAGGCTACGACGGGGCATTTATAACATAACCTAGATACAATGTATAATAAACTAAGAAGGGAATAATAAACTAATTAAACGATAACTTGCAACAATTAATAAAACAACTCGGTTAACTTTTCCATATCTCAGCTATAGCCAATCCTCACGAAAATTTCCAAGTTTTAATTTAAAATAACGGTAAAGGAAGAGTACGGGAACAATAGAATAAAATAGTAAGTTTTCCAGTCTTTATCATAAAATCAGTAAAACATGAATATCCTCCCTTGTTGTTCCTTGTTGCGGCGCGCAACTCGCTCCCATATGTCCACCCTTATTGCTCCTCCCTATATATATATATATATATATATATATATATATATATATATATATATATATCACCTTTATTTCTCCTGTTGTGGCGCGTAACCCAATCCCACCTGTCCTCCCTTATTACTCCTTGTTGCGGCGTGCAACCCGCTCACACCAGACAATCGCATCTCTTTATTTATATAAAAAAAAGATTTAACAATTTAACTCAAAGCCTTTCACAATATTTATGTCTCAACAATTATAAGCAGAAAGTTGTACTATTCATGAACTTCATCAATTATCATTTCACAATGAAAACTACCAGAGTGTAACATAAAACACTGTCAACTAGCTCAACCATTAATGTACCACAATGAAGTTAGCGAAAAATTAATATTCCCAAATAAGTGAAACAATATCTAACAAACAAGTAAGCAAAAAAGTAGACATGGAGACATCAATGATCATGAACAATTAAGACATGAGTAAAATAAATTGGAAACGGGGAAGGGGACATGCTAAACAGATAATTTGGTGGTGCATAGATACTCGTTACATCACCTATACACCACACACATGAAATTTCACATAGCATTTAAATTGGGGATTCCTATTCCTTGAAGTCAAGGTTAAACCAAACACACTTCAATTTCGCAAGCCACTCATTGCTCAATCTCAACTTTTTCTTTAGAATTTACCTCTAACCCGCTTGAATCTAATCATAATTGGTTAAATATCATCAATTATTGTTAACGGAATTAAATTTAATGAAAAACTATGGTTTTCCTATGTTCTCCTCAAAAGACAAAATTGACCCCGGGCCAGCTTGGTCTAAACTCGAGGTTCGGACCAAAACCCCTTTACCCATTTTTTCCCGAGCTCGGATATACAATATGTTGTTGAATCCGTCCTCAATTCGAGGTCTGAATTCCCAAATTTTGAAGTTCCTAAGTTCTACCCAAAAATCACAAATTTTACCATGAAAGTTCTAGGTTCTTGGTTGAAATCTTGTAAAAAGTTGTAAAGGATTAAAAGAAAGTAGTTAGGAATCACTTACCTTGATTTGGAGAAGCTTGAGTCTTTTAAAACTCTCCTATGGAGGTTTAGGGTTTGAGATAATTGAAAAAATGGTGAAAATCTGGTTTTAAATCCCACTTAACAGGCTGCAGTTATCGCAAATGTTGCGAACCCTTCGAAATTACTGTTGCCTTCACATTTGCGACTAAAATGTCACATTTGCGACTACTAGTCATCCTGGAAATCTTCGCATTTGCGAGAATGGCCTAATATGTTGCATTTCCTAGGCCTACCAAGTTCGCATTTACGAAGCCTGACCTTGCAATTGAGAGATCAGAGGCATGGTGACAGACACCAGATGCACCAGCTGAGATTTCTAAGTTCTAAACACTCCATAGCCTACCGAAACTCACCCGAGCCCTCGGGGCTCCAAACCGAATCACTATTTCTCAACCGGACGTCCGAATCACACCAAATAAATTCCAATTTTCACCAAATATCACAGATAGGACTTAAATATCATAACAAACCTGTACCGGGTTTTGGAACCAAAATCCGGGCCCGATACCAACGATTTCAAGCATTAATTCATTTCTTTATTACCTTAATAATCCAACAAAATAATTTTCTTCAAAAATTGATTTCTAATGCTAGGGACCTTGAAATCCAATTCCGGGCATACGCCCAAGTCCCATATTTTACTGCGGACCTCCCGCGATCGGCGGAACACAGATCCGGGTCCGTTTAATCAAAATATTGACCCTAGTCAACTAAAACCGAATTTTTAGATTCCAAAATTATTATTTCTCATATTTTTACATAAAAGCTTTCCGATTTCACGCCCAGACTGCGCACACAAATCGAAGTAATTAAAATTAGTCTTTTTAAGGCTAATGATCCTGGAGTAGTGTCTTAATTCATAAGATGACCCATTTGGGTTATCACAATCTCCACCTTTAAAACAAACGTTCGTCCTCGAACGGACGTTGAAAATTACCTGAAAGGAGATCTACTCTGCATGTGACTCAGACTCCCAAGTAGCTGCCTTAACAGATTGACCTTTCCACTGCACTCGAACTGAAGGATAACTCTTTGACCTCGACTGACGAACCTACTGGTCTAAAATGGCTATTGGCTCCTCCTCATAAGTCAAATCTTTGTCCAATCAGACAGAGCTGAAATCTAACACGTAGGATGGGTCACCATGATATTTCCGGAGCATAGATACATGGAATACCGGATGAACTGAGGATAACTCTGGAGGCAAGGCAAGTCTAGAAGCTACCTCCCCCACTCTATCAAGAATCTCTAATGGCCCGATATACCTAGGGCTCAACTTGCCCTTCTTCCCAAACCTCATAACACCCTTCATGGGAGATACTCGAAGTAATACCCTTTCTCCAACCATGAATGCCACATCACGAACCTTACGGTCGTCATAACTCTTTTGCCTAGACCGAGATGCACAAAGTTGATCCTGTATAACCTTGACCTTATCTAAGGCCTCTTGAACTAAGTCTGTGCCCAGTAACTGAGCCTCTCCCGGCTCAAACCATCCAACTAGCGATATACACCGTCTACCATATAATGCCTCATAGGGAGCCATCTGAATGCTCGACTAATAGCTATTATTGTAGGCAAACTCCGTTAAAGGCAAGAACTGATCCTAAGAACCTCCAAAATCAATAACACAGGCGCGAAGCATATCCTGCAAGATCTGAATGTGGGCTCGGACTGCCCGTCCGTCTGAGGATGGAATGATGTGCTCAACTCAACCCGTGTATCCAACTCAAGTTGAACTTACCTCTAAAAGTGCGAGGTAAACTGCATACCCTGATATGAAATGATAGACATGGGCACACCATGAAGGCGAACAATGTCACGCCCCAAAATCGAGGGACCAGACCGGCGCCTAATCGGATGATCTCGGTCAAGCGGGCCTTGATTGGCTTTCCTACCCAATGCGCTACCCCGTGTTTATGATATACAATATTCCATATGAAATAGAAAATTAAATCAAAGACTACACTTACAACTTAAGTTCATTTCTACTTTTAACATTTTAGCATTTGATAATCCCAAAAGATACAAGCTACATGCAACATTTTCGATTCAATCCACGATTACGAGTAAATACAACTCCTCCCCAAAATATATATATACAACCCACATAATGTCTACGGAGCCTCTAAGATTACTAGGAGTTTACATAGATTTTCCGGCGACAAGGCCCTGACTATACCTTTAAATACACAACATATACAAAAGAAGATGATATAGACTACACACGGCTCTGAGAGGAAATGGGGCTCGCCAGAACTGCTGAAAGGATAAAGAGAAGGCACCACTATCGGTGGTCGGAACTACCTACTATAGAATCACCTACATCCATGTAAAAGATGTAGCACCCCCGGAAAAAGGGACGTTAGTACCATTGAATAGTAATAGTATGTATGAACAAGCTTCATTTTAAGTGGAATCAAACAGTACACAAATAGAGGACAGTCAGGGAAAACCAAACAAATACCACACAGAAATATAGAAAATCACAAATGAAGGTTTCACAGTTACTCATTTCAATTTTTTATCTGTTGCGGCGTGCAACCCGATCCCACCGTACAGTCACATCTCACCCTTATTTCCTCTCCACCCTTATTACTTCGTGTTGTGGCGCGCAACATGATCCCACCGTACAATCATATCTCACCCTTATTGCCTCTCCACCCTTATTACTTCGTGTTGTGGCACTAAACACGATCCCACCGTATAATCACATTTCACAGCAACAACCACCAACAATTAAATCACAAGGATCTTCATGATGAAGAACATAAGTTCATATCAACCAATAACTATGTGAAATCAAGGCACAATGATACTTACCAATCAGTAATTCATATATGGTGTTGCCACAATCATTTAACTCAATAGAATCAGTCCATATTTACTTTCATCATTTGCTACACAGCCTTTAGCACTTTGATACGTTCAACAATGTAATTAATAGCAACATCAACCAACAATTCAATCAGAAAGATTCTCATCATCAAGGATATTCATTCGTAACAACAAAGTAACCATATGAAATCAAGGCCACATAAATCTTTATCAAGCAGTGAGTCATATACGGTATGCCATCAACATATAGCTCAATTAGTTTATCCACGTTTCCTTTCCATTATGTACTACACATCATTTAATACTTAGATAAATTCAAAAATTGGGTTCATTATCATTTATTTCATTCAGTAGCACATCCTTTCATCCTAATATGTTCAAGCATTTAACGAGTTTTACATATAATAGAGTAAGCGCAAAGAATCACCTTTCAAAACATCATAGCATGGTGGCATGAAAATCAACTAAGACAATCAGAGAACAAAATCTTAAGCCTCAACACCTTAGAACTATCATTTCACATATGCATAAGAAAGGAACTCATACCGAATGCTCGGACACCAACAAGGTGACTCTACAAAGATTAAAGTTAGCCATACATACCTCAAAGAGCTTTTCCTTAAGTTTATATAATACACCAACACCTGTAGAAATAACAATCTATAAGGAGATAACGGAAATCGATTAATAATTAGGAGGATTACCCATGGTGTAACTCTCTTAGGAATTTCATCAAACACCTAACATGTGAAGTAGACTACAAGGTTTAAAAATGGTAATTCCCTCTTCCCTCAACCAAATTTTAACATGAACTACCCAAATTAGTTCTTTAATATCACATACTACAACTTAGTCCCACATGCATGGCCTATTTCTAACCCTCATGACATTTTTGAACCTTTAACCTCTTGCATGAAATTTTTGGAAGTAGGACTTACCCGGATGAAGGACAATCTAAGGTTATCTTCCTTGATTCTTGAAGACTTGAGCAATATTGGGGTTATTATGAAGTTAGACCTCTTCTTTCTCTCTCTATATGCTCTCATATATCTCTAAAATTAGTAGAAAATGACCCCAAATGAAGCCCATAAACCTACTTATGAAAATGGGGTCGGGTTATAAAAATAGGAAAAATAAGCCTCCGAAACAGGGTCTGCGATCGCATAATGGACCGCAAAACAAGAATGTGGGCCGCAGAATGCATCACAAAATAGGTGCCCAAAACTGGGCAACACTGGCCCAATTTGCGACAGATCTGCGATCGCAGAGTCAAAAATGCGACAGAAATGCGATCGCAGATTCGACACAGGATCGCATTTTTCCAGCTTTTGGTAATTTGATCATAACTTTGTTTAGGAATGTCCAAATGACGAACGGTTTGAAGAGTTGGAAACTAGACTTCAATACCTTTCATTTGATAGCTTATTCATCACATAATACCTTATATATTTATATATGCTCGTTCAATGTATTGATTAGTGCAAGTACCTTTGAAATTTAGCCTATTATGAAATTTTCCCATTTGTCTTAGACTTAGGCTTCTCCTTGGACCTCACATTACTTATTATATGACTGATACACTTATTCACCACATCCAATTCATTTACATCATATTTATAGCACATAAAATATTATAATTAGTCTACCTGGCACCCCGAAATCTAATATTGCTTAGCAAAATTTTTCGGGGCCTTACAAACAATCTCCCAAATATATATCTCTGCCAACCGCTCTGAAGTATAAGTACTTGCAACTGGAATGAAATGTGTTGATTTAGTTAGTCTATCCACAACAACCAAACAACATCGAACTTCCTCTGAGTGTGTGGGAGTTCAACAACGAAGTCCATAGTGATACACTCCCACTTCCACTCAGCAATCTCTATTTGCTGAAGAAAACCACTAGGTCTCTGATGCTCATACTTTACCTATTGAAAATTCAAGCAACGATCCACATAAGCAACAATGTCCTTCTTCATCCTTCGCCACCAATAATGCTGTTGTAGGTCCTGATACATCTTGGCAGCACCCGCGTGAATAGAATACTAACAATTGTGAGCCTCCTCAAGGATCACCTCATGAATTCCATCAACATTAGGCACACACACTCGACCCTGCATCCTAAAAACAACGTCATCTCCAACTGTAACCTTCTTGGCACCACAGTGATGAACTGTGTCCTTAAGGACCATCAAATGTGGGTCATCATCCTTCCGATCTATGATAGGATCAAATAAAGAAGACCGAGCGACTATACAAGCTAAAAAATGACTGGGCGAAATATCCAACCTCACGAACTGATTATCCAAAGTCTGAACGTCTGATGCTAACGGTCTCTCACCGACTGGAATGCAAGGATGCCCATACTCACTGCCTTCCTACTCAATGCATCGGCCACCACATTGGCCTTCCCCGGATGATACAATATAGTGATGTCATAATCTTTCAATAAGTCTAACCATCTCCTCTGTCTCAAATTAAGATCCTTTTGCTTGAACAAGTACTGGAGACTGTGATGATCCGTGTAAACCTCACATGGCATACCGTAAAGATAGTGCCTCTATAAGAATGTACAAATAGTCTCGAAATACAACACTATTTTGGACCAAGAAATAAACAGTAGGATGTCTAAAAATAGAAGGTGACTTCGAGGCCCGCACGTCGAGCAGGTATACCTTGAAGTCTCCAAAAGCAGCTAGCCAATCAATCACGGGCGTCCAACACGGGTAGACGTACCTGGATCTGCAAAAGAATGTGCAGAATATACCACAACGGTACCTAGTAAGTAACAAGCCTAACCTCGGTAGAGTAGTGATGAGGCCAAGTTAAGACACCGACTAGGACATGATCAACAAAACAAATATATAATAACAGGGAGTAATGAAAAGCGGAGAAATGAATGATAAAAAAGCAGTCTAGTAACATAAACTACAGACAGAATTGTAAGCAAGACGGTAATGAGAAAAAAACACATGAGAACCACAAATATTCAAATACAGAAAAAACTGTTGTTAGCACTTGTTCTACCTCTTGTTATTTTTCTCTTATATGCTTTAGTTGAAGTTATTTCCTTTCTTATTGTCTTGTTACCTCTTAATTATTGAATCACTTTTAATTGAAGTTGTTATTTCGTGGAATATCATATTGTTGAGTTAGTGGTGTTGAAGTTGTAATAGTCGTTATCACATTGAGGTGAAGTTATTAACTGTTGAGATATCTTTCTTGTTGAGCAATTCATATTCGTCTTGTTGTTGTTGAGATTCTTGTACACATTTTGGTTGAGACGTGGGCTATTTGTTGTGGAAACATTGGTATTGTTGATTCTTTTAGAGGGTTGTGGCATATGGGATCCTTTGGTGCGAGTTGTGACTATGTTGCGATATTGATACGCATGCAGTGGTATAAGGCTAGGGGTTGATACACATGAGGTGAGATAAGTTGGGCGTGATACGTATGTTGCTAGTTGGGAAATTACTTGAAGCCACTCAGTGTGATAAGGTGGGCTAAAACGCGTGTAGCTATTTCGGAAAAATAATTTTTAAAAATAAACGTAAAGGCTCACGCGGGTGTTATAAGGAAAGATTGTGATTTAAATTGAGAAATATGCATACGATGCAGTACCTCGGTTGTGATTCTTGTAGTGAATATCATATTAAGAAGATTTATTGGTTTAATAGTTCTTGTTGATTTGTTCGTTCTTGTCTTGGGCTCGGATTTTGAAATAAAATATATATACGGACATGAGCTTATGTGTAGTCAGAATCTACCCTTGGACCCGGGTTCTGACCGGGCGGGCCCGGGGTTGACTTTTGTTTACTTTTTGGGAATTTTTCAAAGATCAATGCTTTATTTATTGTAATTATTTTCCCTTGCATTGGTTGATGATATTAAGTTACTTATGGTTAGATTTGAGCCGTGTGGAGGAGAATTTTAGGGGAAATGGTATTTCCGATGGTTGAGCTGGCCTAGTTGCGGTAAGTATCTTTCCTAACATAGTGTGCAAAAAATTATCTCTTAGGATTTAGGTTTATTGTGTTATATGTGTTACGTGAAAGCCGTGTATGCAAGGTGACGAGTGGGTACACGGGCTATATGTGGTGTTTGATCGGTTTAGATTATCTAGTCTCTTACCATCCCTTTAATTGAATTGTCATAACATGTTATATCTCTCATTTGAATCTTATAGGCATAAGAATTGTCATAACAATCATATTTTTTAAGGGGATAAGAAAAGCTAAAGGTCCTACATGCATGCTATGTGTTAGCAGTTACTGCACAGAAGTAGAACATGATAGACAAGTAGCAAATGGAGTTATTTGAATCTTATAGGCATGCTTTTTACCCATTTATGTGAGAATTAACTACCCCAGCCTACTTTTATCTTTTCTTCCCATTATTTATTTTTACAAGCTATTATAGACCAAATGAAATAGCTCTGTACCCAATTACAAATATAGAATAACCAGTAACACATCTGGGCCTTCAAATAGACTAAGAACTTTATATGGACGGCAGGCCCAAACTCCAGATGCAAAGGCCACGCAAACAATGTACTTCATACCCTAATACCAAAACATGGCCCAACAGACCAGGCCAAGACAATATGAGTAACCACCCTATCTACCCATTATTTTGAACAACCAACAAGAACACAAAGAATACATGTGACAGCCTATGCAAACCAAGTTATGCAGGCAACTTCAAATTTAGGCAAGAACATATGCATATTGGGTTCTTAATGTTACAACTGAAAAAGAAATAAGAATCTCAAATAACATCCTTGGATGTGATACCTATGATGTAAAAGAGCACATAAACAAGACCAAAACACCCTTTAGAACCTGTTAGTCTTATAAAAAATCTCACGAAAGAGTTCCTACAACATGAAGGGGTATAGAGAACACATAGGTCAGAGAAAACAGACACGCCTGTTGGCTTACAGGTTCATGAAATTATTTCAAAGTGACAACATCACAAAAGATAGACACCCTAGAGTAGTTAGGAATTAATCATAAGGAGCATAAAAATAGGGGGTTCCTCACAGGAAATATTTGGCATGAAAAATCAAGGCAAACATGGTCATGATTCAATTCTGACAACAAATAGAAAATCTTACAAGTAAAAATTCAACATGAAAATGTAAGGCGACATAGTCATGACCCAGTTCTAAGGAATTGTCCAAATAGAATTCCTACTGGATAGCTTTTAACATGAAAATCTAAGATAGGCATGGTTAAGAACTAATTATGAGAAACCAACAAGTAGTAATTCACACATGAAAGACTTCGCATGAAACTCTTAAGGTAAAACACGTTCATGGAGCAATTCTAAGAAGATACCAAGTGGTATACCGTATATTTTTCGTACGTGAGAGTACGTCGTAAGTCAATTGATTTAAGCTCAGAAATGAGATCGTCTTTGAAAGTACATAAAGTAAGTTAATCATGTTAACTTGAAGTTTACAAATATTTCAGATCATGGACTGTAAGTACCAAGAGGGTTGGAAGTCTTAGAAGCTAAACCAATTGAAGAAAATAAGTTTCGTCGAAAGTTGACAAATCTGGAATGTTATAACATGAACTTTTGGGGTGATCCTAGAGTGCTTAACACGATAAGAATGTTATGTTATGGGTTATTTTATTCTTATGATAGTCGTGTGTTACGCTTTGAATTCAAGCAAGTTGTGGAACAAAAGTCGACAAAAGTTCTCACAACTTACGTTCATAAATTAACTTAAACTTTAAGTCAAATGTTAATAATATTTTCTCCCAATTTACTTGGAATTGCGGGGTGATATACCCACCAAATTGAATATCTATGAGTGTAATTTCCAAATCATTAAACCATTCATCCATACGATCTTGGAGTACAGAGATATTCGCATTTTCGCGAGACTGCACCAAGCAGCTCTCTATGGGGCCCACATAGGCGGTTTAAGACATATGGATATATATAAGATGCGTCAAACCCGTTTTTAGTCATTATTTTTCAGTATACTCAGACCTTATAACCCTAAAAACACACTCTCAAGTTTCTCTAATGATTAAAGACCCAAACAAAGGGTAAACAACACAAATCAAGTGTCGGGAATTCCGTCGCGCTAGTAAGTTTTTTGTTCTTCTTCTTGTTGCTGATTTTTGGGTGGTTCCATCTTGTGTGGGAGGTTGTTTTAAGTTTTTATATTCTTTAAAATATTCACCCAAGGTTTTCACAGCAACCCTAGGTTATTTCAAGCCATGCAAATGGATTAAACTATATTTCAACATCAAAAGTTAGTTCAAGTGAAGAACAACACCTCTTGGAGGTTGTGTTGTCATTGAGGATAGTTGTGGGCTGTGTTTGGCTGAAATTTCAAGTTGTTTCTACCGGATAAGATGAGTTTAACAGACTAATAATTTTTCTTAATCTTTCTTGTATGTTAGTTAAGTTGTTAGGATGATAAACTACAAGATACTACTTGGATTAGCTTAAGTCACTTCTACGGTGTTGTATTGCCACTGAGAGCTATTATAAGCTAAATATAACTTGTATTTTGACTTGAAGTTACTTTAGGAGGTATTCTTATTGGGTTCTTTCATTTTCTTAAGGTTATCTTGATGTTGATTAAGATAAATGGATGGACTAGACATGAACTAGTGAATAAAGTTGCTTATTGAAGATAGTTGGAGTTGTGGATTATTTACTTTGTTATAAATATATGGTATAAGGATGGAATAATTGATGACTTACTTCATTATCATGTTAATGATTCTGTTATGTTAATGTAAGAAGTCTATAAGGGGTGATATGGGTTATACAGATTCCAATCGGAGCCTGTCGCTCGTCGTAAAGTAGTTGTGACTTGTTGTTCTTGATGGATTTCTCTGTCTGTTGTTGTTGGTATATGGTATTGGAAAAGTCCATTGTTACAGGGGAGATGCTGCTTGAATTTACATAAACGAACTACTAGCTTAAGTTACAGACTTAGCCTTTGCTCAACACTGACTTTGAATCTCCTTATGCTATGATAGATTGAGTTGACTTGTTTAATGAGTTTCTTGAAGGTATTAAACACTAAATGTGGTTAAGGTATGTTAAGGAACTTCCTTCTTTCTTTTGGCATGATCTAAAGTGAAACAAACGTACACGATGCGCTACTTCATAACGAATCTACTCCTAGCAACTAAGGTTGTCCATGTTGTTCTTTTCTTATAAGGTTATCCTAAGAAAGTATGTATGATAATTGAATCCTAGTGAAGTTCATATTGACGGTATGATGTCCATAATGTTAATCGAAGGTGCAATGACCTTATGTCACTCCGAAAGGTCTAGAACGTGATTCCATGAGTCCAGCATACATTATATATGTATCTACTTTACTCTACAGAGTCGCGCTACAGACGGTCGGGTACGACACCTATTGTTCAACCACTGATCAGTTGGGTTAACCGAGCTCCACGTGGCCGGGTACGATTCTACCGAGCCTTATGATGGCCGGGTACGTTTTTATCGAGTCCTATTCGAGGCTGGGTATGATATGATGATGATGCCCACTGAGGCGTATGTTTTGAAAATATTATGTATATATATGTATCACACATTGCATGTCACCATCTCTTAGAGGCACTAAGATGCTATAGGTTGTATCTCCTATATCTCTCTTTACATTATTGTTCTTATTTATGCTTTTCTGCCTTACATACTCAGTACTTTATTCATATTGATGTCCCTTTTTCCTGGGGACATTGTGTTTTATGCCTGAAGGTGCCGATAGACAGGTTGACAGTCCTACTAGTAGGCTATCAGCTCAGCTGAAAGTGTTGATGCACTCCAATTTCTCCAGAGTTGCCTATTTGGTCAATAAGATTTGGACATGTATTGATTAGTATGGGGGGGGGGGGCCTTTACCGACCTTTATGGTATTTATGTACTCTTAGAGGCTTGTAGACAGATGCCAGGTATATGGATGCTTCTATGGCCTTGTCGACCCATGTTTTGAGTTTACAAATGATCATGTCAGCCTTATAGACCCGTATGTCACATGTATAAGTTTCTATATAATGTTAGGTCATCATATGTCTACCATTCCCTTATGTTTTATTTTGGTTATGTAATAATTACCCTTTTGGCATATTTACCCATGCTAGTATGATAAGAAAGATATATTAAGTTGGTACTCGATTGAGTAAAGTACCGGGTGCCCGTCGCAGCTCTCTGGGTTGGGTCGTGACACCAATAGCAGCCCCACATAAAGATGTCAACATGAAAATCTAAGGCAAGACATAACAAAGTACTTAATATTGAGAACATAAGAAGCAGAAGTACCCATAAGAAAGACTTATAACAAAAATTCAGGGCAAACAGGGTCCTAAAATCATTACAACAAATCAATCAGCAGGTAAGTACCTAATTCCGAGAAGGTTAGAAATTATACAAGTCGATAACATATAGTAAGAACAACTATGCGATTCAAGGATTGCCCTAAAGTTACAACACTAAAGAAAACATAACACCGGCATACATGGGTTCTCAAAACATCATTTTGATAATGAACTTGCAGTGAAACATTCAACAGAGCACCACACATGATTCACAAATTGCAAAGACAACCCAAGTCATGCTCTCCTATTTGATAGGAGTTTAGACAATATTGGCAGATAGAACACACATAAGATGAAAAAATAGAGGAGTAATAGTTTAACTGGTGAGTTAAGACACTAACCAGTTGCAAGATAAGTGAGCAAAGAATGAGAAAAATTAGAGCTTCAGTAGTGGCTCAATAGCAGCAGTTGAAAGAGAACAGCGAGAGCCCTAAATCTCTGGTGCTTCAACGTTCACAAGAGCCTCAAAAGGTCTTCGAGAAGTGCTTGCACCGGAGGAGGTTGTAAAGCAATACCACAGTGTCCTTGGCTTTCATCTGGCCAGTAACCAATCGAACATAATAGTCTCAAAGAACCAGAACAAAGAATAGAACAAGTGCGACTAAGAGAGAGTGATCAAAAGTTTGTCTTAGGTAAATTAGGGGAGGGGTTTATATAGTGTTTTATTACCCGTATCAAGAAAGGAAAAACATCAATTAAACCACAAAATATGGAAAAAATCACATGAAAACCCATTCCAAATTGGACTGGGGTAAAATTGGATAAACCCTAGCTTGACAAGATGTCAAAAATAGCCAAGAATCCCGTTGAATTGAACCCATGAAACTTCATTTTTAGGTGTATTAATACAAAAACATGGTAACTATCCAGAATTGAAGCCAAACGAACCTCTCGATTATTTTATTCCTTAAATAACGCAGTACCAATCACATAATGTCAAGAAAACGGGTAAGAATCACTATGAGCACAAGAAAAGGGAAGGAAATATAGAGGATCTCCATATTATTTCAAGTATCGGCTAGGATTTTAGGGTGAGGCGACTAGGATTAGATGTGAGAGAAAAGGAGAGAGTTTGAGTGCGGTTGAAATGGGGAAATGGGGATGAGTGTGGGGGTTTGGTGAGATAAAAGAGGGGTTTGGATTATGAGTCGTTGATCTCAAAGATGAACGACACCTCTTGAACATGATAGGAATTTATGGAATGCATTGAATTATTGGCTTCTTATTTGCTGGATGAGCTTGCAAATTATGTATCCATCAAACTGTCGTCTCAATTTTTATTTGTATCTCTTTTATTTTTTCATAGATGACAGATGAAAGTAGACTAAGCAAGGTCGGTTCAACTGAAAGCTTACCTACTACCAAAGATAGCAATTCCAACACGGTTGATACTAAAGGTACAAAAGAAACATACCATCTAAAGATATGATTTGGGATCATTTTTATAAATTTGAGGAAAATAGTGTTTGTAAAGCAAGGTGTAGATATTGTAAACTATTTTATACAGCTAATACAAGAAGGAATAGAACAATTTGATAGAGAAATCATTTGATTAGATGCAAAGAATACCCACCTAACATTGATAAAGATAATACTCAAACAAAGATATCCTTTCAGTCTTGCCAAGGATGGCTGATCGCTTTGGAAATTTGATCAAGAAATAGTTATGAGGGCTTTAATTGAGATAATAATTATTGATGAACTACCATTTAGTTTTGTAGAAAATGAAGGCTTTACTAATTTTATGAGTATAGCTCAACCATTATTTCGACTTCCTTTCTAAAGAACAATAACAAGGGATTGCTATGAAGTTTATGATAAATTGAAACAAATTCTAAGGAAGTATGTTAGATAAGCACAACCAACAAGTTGTCTTACAACAGACACATGAACTTTATTGCAAAGAATTAATTATATGTATCTGACGGTCCATTTTATTGATAAAGATGGAAGTTGCAGAAAAGAATACTAAATTTTTTCCCTATCTCCAGTCATAAGAGTGAGGAGATGGCGAATGTTATTTGTAATTGTTTTCTTGAATGGAAATTAGACAAGGTGTTTATCGTGACCATTGACAATGCTTCTTCAAATGATGTCACGGTCAAAGAATTGTCTAAAAAAATTTTAAATATGTGAAAATCTAATGTGATGAATGGTAAGCATATTCATGTGAGATGCATGACTCACATACTTAATCAAATTGTACAAGATGGTTTGAAAGAAATTCATGATTCTGTCACACATGTTAGAAATATTGTGCTTCTATCACAGGGATCTTAAAGTTTAAGCAGTGTCGTGAACATGTAAAGGTAGAACATACTAAAATATTGTGTTTAGGTATTCTTACTAGGTGCAATTCCACCTAGTTGATATAGGATACAACATAAAATTTTGAAAAGGCTTTTGACAAGTTTCATATTTTTGATAATGGATTTTATGCTCATCTTTTGTGTGATGATTGGGTGAATGTGAGGAACATGATAATGTTTCTTGCAAGATTTTATGAGCTCACCAAAAAAGTTTCAGGTTCACGTTATGTCGCTTCTAGTTCTCTTTTGAGGATGTGTTTGAACTTTATTTTTATTTTAAAATGTGTTTAACAAGAGAAGATGCAAAAATGAGTAAAATGACTAAGTGGATGCAAGAAAAGTTTAGAAGTATTTGGATGATCCTGAAAAGTGGAATAAAATGATTTTTATTGCTCCTGTGTTGGATCCATGTTACAAGTTTGAATATGTTAGCCTTGAACTTGATGAGATTTTTGGGGAGGAAAAATGTAACCACCCGACCGGTCGTTTTGAGATCTAGCATGTCATTTGGAGGTTTGAGACCTTGAGTAGCTTCACTTTATGTATTACAACTTGCACGTGTAGTCAGATATGATTTTTGGGAAGTTCGGAGTTGATTTATAAAGGTAATTCTCAATTTGGAAGCTTTAAGTTATAGGAGTTTACCAAGGTTTTACTTTTGAGTAAACAACCTCAAAATCGAGAGAATCTGGAGGAAATATAAGTTTGGTGACCAGGTCCCGGATAGCGAAGTGAGGGTTAATTCGCCAGACCTAGACCAGAGCAAAAGAAACCAGAGAAATCCTGGACAACAAAGCTAGGTTCAGTTCGCCAGGCCGGGACCGAAGCAGAAAAAATCAGCTTCTCCAATCCGAATTAGGAGAAGCCCAATTCGCCCCATACAGACCCAATCCGCTATAAATACATCAAAAACGTGCTTTTCAGGGCTAGACACTACTTTCGAAGGATAGAAGGCTCTGGGGACATTATTTGGAGGCAAGAACATCACGTGGAACAACTTTTAGAGGAGAAAATCATCAATTTCTTCATTCCTTCATCTTTTCGTTGTAATTTGTTTATGCAAAATACTTGACAAATCGTTACTACGAACATGAGTGCTAAGCACTAAAGTTTATAGGGTTGTGGTTGACATGATTATTAACATTTACTAATTACATCTTCGTTAGTTCGAATTATCATCTTGTGGTTGTTCCTTTAATTATAGTTTTAACTTGTGAGTTGTTATAGCTACCAATTCACCCTACTATCTATGCTATGCTTGGGAAAGTTGGGTTTAGATTAGAGTAGAATTAAAGAGAGCTTGTTTCTGAACCCATGGCTTGGGAATGAATTCGCGGTTAGAATAGGAATATATCTAACATACTTTCTTAGTTTAACACCGTAGTATATTCGTTCATGATATACTCAATACCATAGGAACATAGGATTGATATATTATAGATAGGCGAGTAGTATTGTGGGAACATGCAATTCATATAAATGATCCGGTCAATTAGCAACCATTGATAATCTGGATTAACAAGTGTGGTTATTGAACTTAGTAGGATTGATAAATCGACCAAAACCCTGGAATCTTCATATCCACTCAGTAAAATTAAAAAAAAAACACACGTTGGATCCTTGATAAATTAGCTAACTACTTGTTCAATTTCTACATAATTAGTTTAGAAGAAAAACAACATTTTTGATTATCTTGGACAGTTAATTGATTTTAGTTAGCTTAGTTAATGATTAATATAAGTCTATGTGGTTCGGCATCCGAACTTTGAGTCACTTTATCACTTGACGGCCATGTATACTTGCATGTACTTGCGGAACCAACAAATATAATAAGAAAATAGCATGTAAGATGACAAGATGTATAACCTGCGAAAGAGATAACCCATAAAAATAAGAAGATATATAACGATAAAGTAAAGAAAAATACGACTAAAGTAACCACAATTTATGCTTCCACAAGAAATTCCAAACAAGTAAATGCACAAGAACACAAGTTAACATAATAATAGCACAGAAATACTCGTCGTTGTAATGACCCGACCGGTCATTTCGTGAGATTAGCCCCGTTTTCCCCATTTCTGCTTTATCATATGTTGCTTAGCATATTTATGTTGTGTTGGTTTGAATGGTTTGGGTTCGGAGTGGTCTTGGTGAGAACAGAGACACTTAGTCTCTTAAATTATCTTAATAGTTGAAAAAGTCAACTGAGAGTTTACTTATTGGTAAAAGACCTCCAAATGCATATTTTATGGCTCGGATAACTTTCTTAGGTGATTTAGGACTTAGGAATGTGTTCGGAATGAAGTTTCGATGTCCGGTGTAGAATTAGGATTGAATTGGCCAAAGTTAGTTTTTGACAATTTTCGGTAGGCAGTGGAAAATAGCTATCGGGGTCGGAATGGAATTCCAGAAGTTGGAACAGGTTCGTAATGTCATTTTGGATATGTATGCAAATTTTCAGGTCAATCGGGTGTGTTTTGGTTGGTTTCGGCATCATTGGCAAAATTTAGAAGTTTCAAAGTTCGTAGGCTTGAATTTGATGTAATTTTGGTGTTTTCGTGTTGTTTTTGGTGTTTCGAAGGCTCGACTAAGTTTGAATAATGCTATGGGGTGTGTTGGTATGTTTTGTTATGGCTCCGATGGGCTCGGGACTGAATTCAGATGGTTGGCAGAGGTTTGAACTTGGGAAATCTGCAACAAATAGCTGCTGATGTTAAGCTGCTGGTGTGGCCACACCTGTGGATGGGCAGCCGCAGGTGTGATGCTGCAGGTGCGAAGGTCCATGCGCAGGTGCAAAAAGAGGCTAGGCAAGAGGAGTCTGTAGGTGCGAAGAATTGGCCGCACCTGCGAAGCCGCAAGTGCGGAAAAGGGACCGCAGCTACGAGAAAGGCGCTGTTAGTGGGTTTTCGCAGGTGCGCACCTGGGACCGCAGGTGCGGGTCCGCATGTGCGGATAAACTAGGCAGAATAGTATAAAAGAATGCCTCCATGAAATTTTGGTTATTCTTCCATTATTGCATGCGGGTGGAGCTTATTTGAGAGCAAATTGAAGAAGGTATTCGAGGGTCTTCAGTGGAGGTAATTCCCGGACTATATAACTTGTTTCTATGCTATTTTGTTCGGATTAGGCTTGTAATTTGAAGAATTAAAGTGGAAAAAGGTTGGGAAATATGGGGAGGAAATTTGGAAATTCTTTTGGTGATTTGAGTGGGCAATTATGGTCTGATTGTGGAGTTTTTGATATGTATAGAATCGTGGGTGGATGAGGATTCTAGTGATGTAAATTTTATTGAATTCCGAGACACGGGTCCGGGGCTCAGTTTTGGCCGAATTTTGAGAATTTGTGTTAAAATTTATATCTTTTGATTGGGTTTTGTTCCTTAGCGTGTGTTGATGATGTTAATCTGATTTTGGTTAGATTCGGAGCATTTGATAGCCAATTCGAGGGGTAAGTGCATCGCGGAGTAGCTTTTGGGCTGTTTTGAGGTAAGTAACGACTGTAACTCTAAACCAGAGGGTATGACACCACGTTATTTATTATTGTGTTGATAAATGAGGTGACGCACATGCTAGGTGATGAGCGTGGGGGCGTGCACCGATTGTGACTTGGTCCATCCCGTAGCGACTATTAAGCCGCGTATTCAATTTGAAACCTTACGACATCCTGTCTTTCAGAAGTTTATACTTGTTTATGGGCTGTGAGCCATGTTTGGGGCCTTGTGCCGATCTGTTTAGACCCTCAAGGGTATTTTCTATGTTTGGGGCCTTGTTCCGATCTGCTTAGACCCTCAGGGGTATTTTCCATGTTTGGGGTCTTGTGCAGACCTGTTTAGACCCTCAGGGGTACTCTTACACTATTCTACCACTATCATGTTAGTAAATTGTGAACTCAGTCATTGTTTCCTACTTGTTGTTATTTTCACCGTTATCACACTGCTTGAAAAACTCTGAAAAGTATTTTGGGCTGAGTCCCGTAAGTCGAGATAAATTGCCCAAGTGGCTTGTGAGGGTAACTGAGTCTAGCCGAGAGCCGAGTATGTGAGGATAGTTATGAGACGGGCTGCACGCCGCATCAATAAATGTGTTATATATTATATGTAGGTCGGGCTGCACGCCACAGCAATATAGATTATACATATATGGATCTGGTTGCACACCGCAGTAACATACATATTGGATTGGGCTGCACGCCGTAACATATATAGTGCATGAGTTGAAGGAGCCCCTCTAGGAGTCTGTACACCCCTAGTGAGCTAGTCGACTATTATATGGATCGGGCTGCACGCTGCAACAATATATGTTATATATATGGATCGGGATGCACGCCGCAGCAGTATAAATATATATACATGTATAAATGTAGTGGAGCGGGCTGCCCGCCGCAGCAATTGTGTTTGTTCATGGTACTTACTGAGTACGAGTGTTAAGTGAGAGCATGATATACTGATAGTGGAAGCACGAGTGACCGAGAGGTTTACCCGAGAGGCTTTATTATGAGTGAATTGTGCCCTCGAGGCTTATATTTTATGAAAATGATGTTTTCACTTTTCCTTACACTGAGCCTCTTATGACAAATGTTGGATAAAAGTTTTCCTAGGAGATTCTTAAATGGAAACCGATGTTTTTATGAAATATTCAGAATCGTAGATTTCTAACTTGATTTATTCATTTCCACTGTTATTTATTATATGGATTTACATGATTTAAATTGCTCATCACTACACTCAAGATTCTGGAAATCTAAACTTCTGTTGTTTCATTCTCTCACAGATGGTGAGGACTCGCGCCACCGATCAGGGAGATCAGCCACAAGCTAGACCAATAAGGGTTTGAGGCCGTGGTCGAGGCCGTGGTAGAGGTTGGGGGCAATCTCGTGCGGCAGCCATGGCAGTATCAGTTGATCCCCCTACTACTCAGGATCAGGTTCCCGCCACAGATACCCCGGCGGGACAGGCTCAGGCATCGGCAGTGCCTATTGTTATTTCGGGTCTTCAGGAGACCTTGGCTCAGATCTTGACGGTGTGTACCACCCTTTCTTAAGCAGTTGCCGCTAATTCTCAAACCGGGAGAGGCTGTCATACTCCACTTGCCCGGACACCTGAGAAGGCTACTCAGGGCCAGCAGACACCGGGGGCGGTTCCAGCCCAGCTGGTTGCTCCAGTTCAGGACTTCGTGGTCCCATCTATTCCAGATTATGAGCAACGTAGGCTGGAGAGGTTTAGTAGAATATAGCCTCCAACATTCAGTGCTACTGAGGGCGAGGATGCTCAGGGTTTTCTAGATAAGTGCCAGAGGATGCTGCGTACTGCTGATTTTGGAGACTAGTGGGGTCTCATTTGCTACATTTCAGTTTTCTGGTGCTGCTTTCACTTGGTGGGAGTATGTACCCCAGTCTCACCGGGAGGAGCAGCGCAGGCATTTTGAGCAGCTGCGTCAGGGGGGCTATCAGTGATACAATACGAGATGCGGTTTTCGGAGTTGGCTCATAATGCCACCGAGTTGGTCCCTACTGATAGGGAGAGGATTAGGAGGTTTATAGATGGCCTTACTTATCAACTCCGCCTATTTATGACCCGGGAGAGAGTATCATATGCTACATTCGAGCAGGTTGTTGATATTGCTCGAGATATTGAGTCGGTTCGCTGCCAGGAGCGGGTAGAGAGGGAGGCCAAGAGGCCTCGTGGATCGGGTGGTTCTAGTAGTGCTCCTTTTATGGGCATTTTCCGCATGGTAGGGGCCGTTCATTCAAGCCTCCTCGGTCAGGCTGCCCAGCCTATGGTGTTTCATCTTCGGGGCATGGTCCCCGCAGTTTTCAGCCAGGCCATTCTTCACTCGGTGCCCTTCCAGCCCATAGCGCAGCTCGAGCACCATCAACTCATGGTTCTTCTATGCATGGTCCTCCTAGTGGGCATTTTGGTGCCAGGGATCCATTTTAGTCCCAGTCTCTAACTCGAGGGAGCTGTTATGAGTGTGGAGAATTTGGGCATATGAGGTGGCAGTGTCCTCATCTTCGTGGAGGTTCATCTCAGATGAGGAGCCAACCTTCGACTTCAGCTCTAGTTACTTCACCACCCACCCAGGCAGCCAGGAGTGGTAGTCAGTCAGCTAGAGGCCGCCCTAGAGGGGGAGGTCGAGCAGGTGGAGGTCAGGCCCGTATGTATTCCTTTCAGATGCTATTGTCACGCCCCTAAACTGAGGGACGAGATCGGCGCCCAACCGGATGAACCCGGTCAAGTGACCTGGATTGCCTTTCCTACCCAACGCATTTTGCCGTGTTCATAATGTACATTTTATAAATGAAACAACAAAATAGAATCAAGCATGCATTTACAACATAAATCCCTTTCTTTTTTTAACATTTTCAACATTAGATCTTACCAAAACATACATACTAAGTACAACATTTCTGATACGGGACCACGATTACGAGTAAGTACAACAACTACCCAAAATATATTTACAACCCACATAGTGTCTACGGAGCCTCTAAGAGTGGGGAGAAGAATACATAGACTTGCTAGTAACAAGGCCCCGACTATACCTCAAAAGGAATGACATAAGCAAAATGAGTCAACATGATTTACACACGACCCCGAGAGGAAGTGGGGCTCACAAAGACTGATGAATAGATGGAAGGAAAGTCACCACTATCGGCGATCAACGCTACCTGCTACAGAACCACCTACATCTATTTAAAAATGTAGCGCCCCCGACAAAAGAGACATTAGTACCATTGAATAGCACTAGTATGTATGAACAAACCTACTCTAGATAGGATAAACACCAACAGTCAACACAGATAGAGGCATCATACAACAATACACCGAGGCAAGGAAAAACACAAACAAGAATTACCACATCCCTCATCTCATTTTGCCATCTTTTGGTTATGTACTTTTAAGTTCATCTTGTTGTTATTATTACTTATCCATCGTGTCATTGTCACACGGATTCCGGTATCTGCCCGATCGGCTAAGCCATGCTAGGTGAGGTCTAAATTTCAATCACATCACATATAACCACCGTGGCTTGTTCTCACGGAGTCCGATCTCTGCCCGAATCAGCTAGGCTAACACCATGGCTTGTGCACAGCACACAGAGTTTGATCTCTGCCCGGTCGGCTAGGCCATCTCAATTGTAGACAGTGAGGACAATAATCATCATCAAATCATAATTACCATATTCACATTTCATAATAATTCATCCTTTAATCCATATTCCATAACCATCCATTCCATTAACTCATTTTTCACAACAATTCAACCTCATGTTTCGCATTTCACATCATTACCATCTATTTACCCACATTTCATATCATAGCAACTTTTGATTCACATTACGTACCATTCTAGTCTTTCATAATTACCATACCCATCATATGCAAGGATCACACACATAGTAGAAGAAGGAATATAATGATCACAACTCATATACTCATGTAGCACAACGATATGGTATTATCATGGAATGACATAGAAGCAAAGAATCCTCAATTAGGCACATAGAACATATAAATTCCATAGATATCCGACAAGAGAATCATACTCGGAAAGTGCGCACAATGGGTTTATCCTATGAGGATTATAGTTAGCCAGACATACCTCGAGTTGGAATTTCTCTATAGTTTCTATCCAAAATCACCGGACCTTCTAACGCCTTCAATCCAATTTAAAGTGTGACACATTCAAAGTTAGAGTTAGGAACCTTTAACTCATTTGGGAATTTTATCAACTACTATGTGGTCCTTTAGATTAACTAACCCCTTTATAGTGAAAGATTTCCCTAGCTTACTTCCCCGTTGCTAGATTATGTTAGATTATTCACATGCATGCAAGGTATTAACTCTCATCTTCAAGAACCAACCTATATGTGTTCTATTCTAACTAAAATATGAAAATTTGGGATATGGGGTGAATACTTACCTCTTATGGTGAAGAAGATGAAGACTACTCGATTAGTTCCAGGCCTAAGTAGAGATGGAGGATCAACTTGGGGAAGATGGGGACTTCTCTCACTAGAACCCACTCTCACTTCTCTCTATTTTAATTAGATAGTTGTTAAGAATGAAGGGGATGGGTGTTTTATAAAATTGGGGGTCGGGTTTTAACATTAGAAATTAGAAGCCCCGAAGCAGGAAATGCGATTAGGAATGCGATCGCATTCCTGCTATGTGGTCCGCATTCCTGTCGCATAAATGGCCCTCAAATGGGCCAAAATGGTAATCGGCCTGCCCAGGTATGCAACCACTATGCGGTCCGCATACCTGTTATGCGATCGCATAACCTCCTTCGCAAAAATAGAGGTGCAAGGATGCGACAGTTATGCGGTCCGCATTCCAAAAATGCGATCGCATCTTGGGCTGCATAGCTGTCCAGGTATGCGATCACTATGCGGTCCGCATACCTGATCTGTGGTCGCATAGTGGACCGCAAATCTGCGCAACTCTGGAAAATTTTATCTTTTAAGTCCCGGGGTACTTTTTACTCCATAAAGTGTCAATTTTATGATTTACTACGGATATAACAATATGGGGACCTACCCCGGCATTGTTTTTAGTCAAGAAAAATTTTTGGGTCTTTACACCTATGGCCTGTGATATAGTGATCACAGGTATTGTATCAGTTTGTTGCTGAGATTCTTTGGCTTTATTTGACCCTGGTTCTACATAATCCTATGTTTCTTCATATTCTGCCCATTTTCTAGATATGCCCCGTGAGTCCTTAGTTACATTTGTTCATGTGTCGGCTCCGGTGGGCGATACTGTTGTTGTGGACCGTGTGTATCGGTCATGTGTGATATCTATTGGGGGTCTGGAAACCCGAGTGGACCTATTGTTACTCAGCATGGTCGAGTTTGATGTGATATTGGGCGTGGCCTGGTATCTCCGTGTCATGTCGTTCTAGATTGTCATACTAAGACTCTAACCTTAGCTATGCCCGGATGTCCGAGGGTTAAGTGGAGAGGTTCTTCTGATTATGTGCTTAGCAGGGTGATTATCACGCCCCAAAATCGAGGGACGAGACCGGCGCTCAACCGGGTGACCCCAGTCAAGCGAACCTGATTTTCCTTTCCTACCCAACGCACTTCCCCGTGTTTATATCATCCATTATCAATGTGAAACAGTGAGATAAGCTTAAAAGTGTGTGATTACCACAATAAATCCAATTTTTCCTTATTTTAGATTATTATACTAGATTTCCCAAAACATACATAATAGATACAACACTTCCCTATATGGACCATGATTACGAGCAAATACAACTGCAACCCAAATATATATATATATATATACACACACCCACATGTGTCTACGGAGCCTCTAAGCGTACTAGGAGTTTATACAATACTTGCCGGCAACAAGGTCCGGGCCATACCTTACAATACATAATATACTCAAAAGGAGATGGCATGAACTACACATAGCCCCGAGAGGAAGTGGGGCTCACCAGTACAACTGAGAAAGGATGAGGAGAAAGTACCATTAACGGCGAGCTGAGCAACCTGCTAAGGACCCACCTGCATCCATATAAAAAGATGTAGCGCCCGGCAAAAGGGACGTTAGTACTCTGGAATAGTACTAGTATGTATGAACAAACTTTATCCCAAGTATAATAAAACAATACACAATTAAGAGACAGTAATAGAACCAATCAATTAATGCACGTGGAAACGATCATTAGCATTTTCAAGAGTTTCCCCGATTTTTTTCTCATTTCGATGGTGATAACGATCACATTCTCCTTATTACCTCGGCCACCCTTATTACCTCGGCCTCCCTTATTACCTCGGCCACACTTATTACCTCACATCATAGATTTTCATTTCAGTAGTGATAATGATCACAATCCATCCTTATTACCTCGGCCTCCCTTATTACCTCAGCCACCCTTATTACCTCACATCTCATTATCATTATTAATTCGTGTTGCGGCGCGCAACCCGATCCCACCCGACAATCATATTTTGTAACATCAACCACAAACAATCAAATAACAAGAATTCTTCCTTTCAAGGAACACAAGTTCAAATCAACAATTCGCTATTTGAGCTCAAGGCACAATTACTCTCACCAAGTAGTAATTCATCTACATAGTATTACCATAATCATTCAACCAATTTACATAATTTCACAATACCCTTTTCCCATTACTTACCATGCACGGTTTTTTTAATCCATCATATACATTCCCACACTTGGGCACATTAACATTGTTTCATTTATTAACACATACTTTCATATCGATACCTTCGAGATTTTACGAGCTTTGCACATAATAGGATAGGCACATCAAAACACCTTTAACAATCTCAAATAGCACGGTAGTATAGCAATCAACTAGGACTATCATAGAATAGAATCTTACGTCTCAACACATTTGAACAATCAATTCACATATTTTCAAACAAGGTACTCATATCGTATACTCGGACCCAACAAGAGGATTCTACAAAGGTTAAAGTTAGCCATACATACCTGGGGTCGAAATCCCTTTTTAACTTTTACTCACAAATCACCGAACCGACTAGTACCGTCAATCTAGTTCACAATTAAACATATTCAACTCAGAATTGGAAATCATGCATACAATTTGAACTCTTTTAACCATTTTATCGAATGCTATGTGACCCCATTAGATCACCACCCCTTCTTTGTGAACTTTACCCCAACCCTCTCCCCTTACTAGATTATGGACATAAATGAGCATGCATGCAAGGTATCAACTTATATTTTCAAGAATCAATTCATGAGAGTCCCATTTTTGTTTAAAACCTGAAAAGCAATGGAAAAAGGGTTGGGGATTCTTACCTGTTAGAATGAAGAAGAAGATGATTACTCGAAATTTCCAAGCCTGAGTGACTTTGAAAATCCAATTGATAAAGATGAAGCTTTCTCTCTCAAGAACCCTCTCTCCCCTCTCTCTAAATTTTTTTCAGAAAATGGTTAAAAATGAAGGGGAGAGGTGTTTTAATGAACCGGGGTCGGGTTTTAAAAATTAGAAAAATAGGGCCCGACACAAGAATGCGGTCAGGAATGCGATGGGCAGAATCGACCGCATAATAGCCCTTGAGATGGGCCAAAATTCAAAGCACACTGCCCCAGGTATGCGACCATTGTGCGATCCGCATACACGTTACGCGATCGCATAATGCGTCGCATAACTTCCCTCCCAAAATCAAAGGCAACAATGTGACAGATATTCGGTCCGCAAAACTGAATTGCGATCGCACATTAGACCGCATAGTTGACCTCAAATGCGATAGTGATCTGCCTGTGTATGCGACCATTATGCGTCCGCATACACGTTATGCGATCGCATAGTGCGTCGCATAACACTTACTTTATGGAAAATTTTATTCTTTAAGTCTCGAGGTACTTTTTACTCAATATAGGTCCGTTTTAAAAATTCCCACGATAAAATACAACTTGGGGACTCATTCGGGCATTATTTTAAAACGAGAAAATTTTACGGGTCTTTACATCCCCCCCCCCCCCTTTAAAAACCATTCTTCCTCGAATGAGGGTTTTGGAAATCATTTTGTTTTGAAAGAATGACATGCAACTTCCAGATTTTCACTAACTCCAATATCTTAGAAAAATTTCGCCAGAGTTCCCTTTGTAATTAGACCTATCTACCTGTCAGAGAGCCCCTGAAACACATTTCCAAGCACCATTACACAGTATTAATCACCCAATAACTCACATACAACGTTGTTACCTCAACAATTTGCAAATATTCAATCATTTTGTCAACTACACATAGCTCTTCCTTCTTTTACCACAAATTTGCACATGATTCACATTCTTGCACATAACTTGGTCATTTTAATGAGTCTCACACAACCCAAGAACCTCAATATACCATATTCATTTCAATTGATCATTACCAACCTACACTACTATTAATCACTTGCCTAACACATACGTTCCACAAAACTTTCATTTACTTCAAGGGTTGCACACTACCCAAATAGTAACAGCGGGTTCAGTTTCAGCACACATTGGGAAATTACAACAATAAGGCAATTAGGGGAAGATGGGGTGCTTTTGCACAAAACTGAACATAAAATATAACTTGCTTAGAGATGACAGTTCGGACGATCACTACTAGACTTATTCAAACAAATGGGGATATTTCTCTTTCATCTCATTTTTCGCTTCCCACGTGGCTTCCTCAACGTGTTGACTTTGCCACAATACTTTAACTGAAGCAATTTCTTTGTTCCTCAATCTACAGACTTTTTTATAAATAATAGCAACAGGAACCTCATCATACGATAGTTCTTCATTATTCTCAATAGTCTCAACTGGAACGATGGCTGATGGATCTCCAACCACTTTCTTCAACATAGACACGTGCAACACCGGGTGCACTAATGACAATTCAGGGGGTAATTCCAGCCTATAAGCCACTTGTCCTATCCTTTGAGCAATCCGATATGGCCCGACATACCTTGGGCTCAATTTCCCTTTCTTCCCAAACCGCATCACTCCCTTCATGGGAGATACCTTCAAGAATACCTAATCATCTACTTGGAATTCCAATTCCCTTCGACAAACGTCCGCATAGGATTTTTGACGGCTCTGAGCGGTTTTCATCCTCTCTTGAATGACTTTGACTTTTTCCAACGCCTGGTGCACAAGATCTGACCCTAACAATTCTGCTTCACCAACCTCGAACCACCCAATCGGAGATCTACACATTCTTTCATATAATGCATCAAATGGGGCCATTTAAATACTAGCGTGAAAGCTGTTATTGTAAGCAAATTCGATAAGCGGTAAATGATCATCCAAACTACCCTTGAAGTCCAACACACAAGCCCATAACATATCTTCAAGTGCCTGAATAGTCCGCTCTGCCTGACCATCAGTCTGCGGATGGAAAGCCGTGCTGAGATTTACCTGAGTACCCAAACCTTGCTGAAATTTCCTCCAACATTAGCCGTGAACTGGGCTCCTCGATCTGAGATAATAAAAACTAGAGTACCATGAAGCCTGACTATTTCCTTGATATAAAACTAAGCGTACTGTTCTGCAATATCGGTGGACCTGACTGGCAAGAAGTGAGCTGATTTTGTGAGCCGATCCACTATCACCCAAATCGAGTCGAACTTGCACTGAGTTCGAGGTAACCCTACCACTAAATCCATGTTGATCATTTCCCATTTCCACATTGGAATTTCCATAAGCTGAGTTAAC
>ML375364.1:12672-36575 GCA_005239525.1 Nicotiana knightiana | reverse complement strand
GCGTCAGGCCCCATATATTGCACTTCAGCAGTGCTTGAGCCTTCTCCTGGTTGGACCATATGATCCTCATACAACATCTGTCTCATTTCCCCACAGATTTCTTCAATTTCTTTGGCTGTGAAGGCCTCATCCTCTTCCTCTATGTATTTTGGCTTGACGAATGATCTAGTGATGTGCGGGATTGGCTGAGGCAATAACCAACCATCTTTCTTACGTTGGTCAGTCCATTTTTCATCGTCGGGAGTAGCTTGAAATCCTATGCCGAAAAACTTCTTACTGGTAGGCAAGGTGATAGGTTCTTTAATGCCTTGCAAGGCCACCCCGAGCCTTTTTCTAGGTGTGTACCCATGTTTAATCATGTCGCTAGCGACCATAATTGATGCGTTTGATAAGAAGGGTTGAGGACACGGGTTCCCTTCCTCATATTGGTCCGTAACCACAATTTCAAAAGCCTGGTAGACTATATGCTCGATGCCTTCCCTCGCTTCCAGGCACGGGACCGATGGGTCCCTGTAAATAGATTGCTCATCCTCTCCATGGACCACAATTTCCTGGTCTTCATACTCAAACTTAATCATCTAGTGGAGAGTAGATGGCACTGCCCCTGCTGCATGGATCCAAGGCCTTCCCAGGAGGTAATTGTAGGAAGTATCCATATCTAAGACCTGGAATGTCACTTCATAATCTACAGGGCCAATTGTCAAGACCAAATAAATATCCCCGATTATATCTCTTTTGATGCCATCAAATGCGCGGACGCACACATTTTTGGGACTAATTCTCTCAATCCCGATCTCCATTCTTTGTAGGGTCGAGAGAGGGCAAATATCAACCCCAGATCCGCCGTCCACCATAACTCTTTTCACATTGTACCCTTCACATTTAACAGTTAGGTGGAGAGCTTTGTTGTGGGCAGCCCCTTTCGGATGCAAGTCATTTTTGCTAAATGAGATCCGGTTGACTTCGAAAAATCGTTCTACCATTCTTTCCATTTGCTCAACTGTGGTCTCGGCCGGAACATATGCTTCATTAAGTGTTTTGATCAGGATTTTCTGATGCTCGTTTAAACTTATCAGCAAGGATAGAAGTGAGACCTGCGTGGGGGACTTTCTCAGCTGCTCAATTATGGTGTATTCAGAGGTTTTCATATTTTTGAAGAATTCTTCTGCCTCTCCGGCACTGATTGGCTTCTTAGGCGGAAAGCGTTTCAGCTTGCTTTTGTTCAGTTCTTCCAGGTTGAGGTATTTCTCTTATGAGTTTATCTCACTCGCTTCCCCATTAATTTATTTTCCTTTGTACGTCACCACCGTCTTGTTGTAATTCCACGGGACGGCAGTGGTGTCCTTTATGGGATTCTATTATGCGCGGCTAATAACCACAGGCTTATTCAGCCTTGGTGAAATTATCGCCCCCCGCCCCCACATAAGTCCTCTTCGGTATGTATATTTTCGGGACATTAGGCATAGTCTTGTTGTGTTTCAATCTTTTAGGAGGACTTAACACAAACTGTTCTTTCTTGGGTGCCTTGGGAACATAAAGAACGGCATCTTTAGAAGGCCCTGTCCCTGTCTTTGTTTTAATCTCTCTTGTGGCCGGAAGCGTGGAGTTGCCTTTCTTCTCCTCCTTAGCTTGTTTTGGTGTCGCTTTGGGTTTCTTCTCTACATCAGTACTGGCGATGATAGTTTTCAGAGTCGGATCAAATTATCGATCTTCACAAATCATGCCAATATCAGCCCATTATTGTGAGCAAGTAACGGGTTATTGGTCACGTTGGGAGCTTCTTCATCCATTAGTACCACCTTCTTTTGTTCTATTAAGCTCTCAACTACCCGATTGAGGGTCCAACAATCCTCAGTATCGTGTCCCTCGGCCCCTGAGTGATAGGCACATTGAGTACCTGGTCTGTAAGAGGGGGACTCTGGGTTTTGCCTGTTTTGGGGTACAGGCTGCAACAGACCCATTTGGACCAGCTTCGGGAAAAGACTAGAGTATGATTCGCCAATTGGTGTAAAGTTGGTCCTTCTAGGTGGTTCCCGGGGATTGTTTTGTGGAGGGCGAGGATTATACTGAGCTTGGCAAGGAGGGTTCTTTCTGGGTGGTGGATCTCGGTTTTGATTATACTGTTGTTGGGCATTCATTATTGGATAAGGTTGAGGCATTACGGCATACGCCACATCTTGGTGGGGGTAGAAATGACGTGGGGTATTGGAAAAATAGCCTTAGGGCTGCCGGGAGTTTCTTATACTAGAGGCCATCATTGCTGATTCCTCTTTCTTCTTCTTATTGGTTGCACTTCCTGACCCACTCTGGATTGCCTAGGAAGTTTCCCTTATGGCGGATTGGCTTAGAATGCGACCGGCTTTCAGACCTTTTCAACCATCTCTCCGATTTTTATCGCTTCCACAAATGGCTTGCCCATGGTGGACATCTTATTCTGGAAGTATTCGGCCTCCTGAGCTTGTAAGAAAATGCTGACCATTTCTGTCTCGTCCATCGGAGGTTTTACTATGGTAGCTTGCTCACGCCACTTAATAGCGTATTCCTTGAAGCTTTCTGATGATTTTTTCTTGATGTTGGAAAAAGGATTCCTGTATGGTACTATGTACATTTTGTATTGAAATTGTCTGACAAAGTCCCGGACCAGGTCGTCCCATGTATGCCAGTGGGATATATCTTGGTCCATGTACCACTCAGACGCAATCCCGGCCAAGCTCTTCCCGAAGTACGCCATTAAAAGCTCTTCCTTTCCGCTTTCTCCCCTCAGCTGGTTGCAATATCTTTTTAATGAGCAATGGAATCCCCATGTCCATCATATTTCTCAAAATTGGGGGTTTTAAACCCGAGAGGCAGGTGAACATGTGGGAACATGCACAAGTCGGCATAAGAAACACTTTTCTGACCACTTAATCCCTGTATGTTTTTGATACTCTGCTCAATGCTTTTCATTTTTCGAGCCATCTCTTCCTGCTCGGGGTTCCTTTTGTCTTGTCCCACGGTGGCTTCATACCGAGGTTGATGAGGGTATGAGTTTGGAGTAACATGAGTTGCATCCAGATGGAACGACGGTGTTTGAAAGGTAAAGGCCGACGGCTCGAAGTTTGGTCCAGCTACTGTTGGCGGCACCGTGGCAAAGGTTGGTGGTGCGGTAAGAATGTTGGAGGATACACCGGAAAATAGTGCCTGGGGGCGGAGCTCAGAAGTCATTCTGGTGAATGAGCTGACATAGTCGGGTACCCGAAAGGGGTAGCTGGGAAACTGATAGGTATGCTGGAGGTTCCACCTGTTCTGGGAACCAACTCGGGAAAACCAGGGATGGTGATGGGTGGTTCCCTACCATTAGACCAAGCGTCCCACATTTCCAACATACGGCGACACATTATTCTATTTTCTTCAGTCGTGGCTGACTCAGATGTCGGGATGATCGAGCTTGGGTCATCCTCATAGGAGTTGATGATTGGCAGGTGACTTTCCGATGTCATTTCGACACTCCCTTTCGATCTTGTGAAGTACGGGTGTGAAGCCAGGTTACCGCAAAACCAACCACCTAAAAATGACACCTTTAAAAGAGATATAAAACCACGAAACCGTTAGATTGAGGCATTCAACATATAGGGAATCTCACGTTGGGGGTATGCAATGCACCTGGGCAGTTAAATGCTTTATACGTGTCTTGTAACGGTTGAGTGTTTCATCCCGTCTTTTTCTTTTCTTTTCTTTTCTTTTGAAATTTCTTTTCCTACTTTGCTCTCTCTCTCTCTCTCTCTCTTTTTTTTTTCAAAATTTCTTTCTTTCTTCTTCTAGATTGTCTTTTCCTTTTTAGGGTTATGATCGAATCCTACGTGGATTGCCTACGTATCACGACGCCACATGAATCAGATCATTACGTAGTTTAAGTGAATAAATACAAAAGGAAATAAACATTCTGTCTTTCAAATTTCGTTCTTATTAAGTAAAACTTCAAATTTCATTCATTACAAAAGACTCTGGCATACGTTCTTGGAAATTTTAAAAACTACAAAAGACTTAAAGTAGACTTAAACATACTGTAACAGGAATGACCGAAATACAGACTCAAAAAGGGACATCATGAATACATAAGTGCCTCAATTGTTCCAGGGGCCTGCGGGACATCAGTCGGTCTCCCCTTGGGCTTGCGTGCCATGTCTTGCTGGAGGAGATTCATGCCATCCATTATCTGGCGGACGAAGATCATCACCACGGTGAAGAAGGTAGATCGGGTCATATCCTAACATTCTTAGCATTTTGTAACAACGTAATCAGCGTTCTTGGGCACAATTGAATGACTTGCCGACTTAGGTCTTCATCGTGTGGAACATTTTGATGCCTTCCTAGTTGCAGTAAGACCCGATGGGGGAATACGGTTGAATACTTCAGAGACCCATCAACAGAAGATAGCATACTTCGGCTGACATATAGATGACTTCATTGATAGGGAGCCAACCGAATGTCCATTCAATTTGGTCAGCAGTCAAAGAACTCAAGTGTGCAAGCCAGGCTTCTGTGCCTTCTGAAATCCTTGCCCCTCTACCCGAGTCCTATGTTCTTCAATGCAATTTAGGCCAGTCAGACCGTAATTCATATACCCTGGGCGATGGCAGAGATGTTTGATCATCCAAATTTGTAAGAGTAGATTGCAGCCCTCGAAGAACTTTCCTCCGGATTGGCAAACAGTTAAGGCACGGTATATTTCTGCCACGATCATTGGTATAAGAGTGTCATTAGACTTTTTTATCATCAATTTGGCTACTCCTACGAGTCCAATATCTATACATCCATCGCTCCTCGTGCAGATTAGGATACTCAAGAATGCTACCACAAAGGCCAATCCCCGGCGGGCCTCCCATTTAGTTTGATTCCCGTGGTTGGTTAAACCGGTGTTCACAGCTTCAAAACCCCGACTGATGCTCAGAAGGTCCAGGAATTTGTGAGGAGTCACAACTCTGGGTGCTACCGGATAACGCCTTTTGAGATTCTCACTAAGGCCAGCATACCCCGCTATCTCTTCTAGTGTGGGTGTCAATTCAAAATCTGAGAAATGAAACACATTGTGTGCGGAATCCCAGAATGGTATTAGAGCCCCAATCATGTCCAACCTCGGCTTAATCTTCAAAAGGCCGGTGAGCCCGCCTAAAGCTTTTACCACGAAACCTCTACTGACCTTCCCCAGGTTTCTCCACCACATACGGAGTCCTATGGGAATTTCCTCTACAGCTTTAAAGGGGATATTTTCAACGGTTCTCATCCTACACATTTATTTAGGTGATTAGTTAAGAAAAAAGCAAAAAGCATGATTTATTTTTTACCAAAGAGAAAAAAGTGCTACTTTTGCAAAGAGTCTATAACTAATGGACCATCTTTGCAAATACGGCCCTTCAGCACTTCGGGAAGGAAGATTTTAGGGTTGTGTTTGCTAATTGGGTCAAAAATTTGAAAAAGACCATAGGTGGCTATTCTTGCAAAAAACAAAAGCCTTCTGGCGCCCCGTTGGGACATTTTGGCTGCTTAGACAAGAACGACATCACCTTTATTTATGACCATTTTTTTTTAAAAAGATAAGGTTGAACCTGATGAGGTTTGCCTACGTATCCCACACTGGCGGGAATCAAACAATGCGTAGTCTGGGAAATTTTTACACAATTTGAAAAACATGCACTGACTCATTTTCTTTTCTCCATTTTTCAAAATCTTGGCTGAGTTTCGAGACAATTTTTGAATATCAGTGGTTTTTTTTCAAAATCAAAAAATTTCTATTATATTTCGCTCTTGGTTTTTCTGACATTTCTTTTATTTATCCGGTCGACAAACAAGTCGAAACAAAATAATGTACACGTAGCCAGGTAGGATGCATCAGGATGGTCTTTATTTTCAGTTTCACCTGTCCTAGACGGAACCAATCCCTGTGTTGAGTCCCCTAAGTCAAATGCACATGATGCAGATAGTCGTTCCTGCTAGGGATCCGGCATGAGGCTATGCTATTCTAAGTTTAAATCCTGGGGTTTTGTTCTAGACCAGGCTTACCCGAGCAGACAGCTCGAGCCGGAGGGGGGGGGGGCAGCGTACCGGGAATACAGAAGCTTCACCGGCTTTGCAACTTGTCCGAACCTCGTTCTAAAATTTGGATATGACTCTAACAGAAAATAAGTCACACCAAGTGCACACTTCCCATATGATTTAGAAAACTCAGAGAGAAAGGGGGTTTTGGCACAATTTATATACAGTTCAGATAATATTAAAGCGGTAAAAAAAGGGCATTTAGCATATTAGGTTTAAACATGTAAAAGTCAGGTAGTAATGAAAGTCAAATATAACAGCTATTCTAAGCTTGAATTCTTGAACCCTAAACCAGAGATTCTGGGTTCGATCCCCAGCAGAGTCGCCAGAGCTGTCACACCTCCTTTTTTCAACCGATAGGGGTGATAGGGGAGTTTTTCCACTTTAAGTGACATGAATCGAATTTGGGATTTATTTGTTTAAATTCAGAGTCGCCACCCGAATTTTTTACGGTGTTCCGGGACACCATTTGTTTATTGAAATCCCAAATCGAGGAAATTTTGACTCTGTTTAAAATGTCTGCGATCCAGAAATCCGGGTACGGAATTCTGGTAACCCGGTAGAAGGTGTTAGGCATTCCCGAATTCCGTGGTTCTAGCACGGTCGCTTAACTATTAATATTTGGCCTAATTATCTAATTATTTGCATATTTTTAAACCTATTGTGTTTTTTTAGCCTTTTTCAATTTTTAAACGCTTTTAATATTTATGGATTTATCTTGAAACAAGTCACGATGGCGTGCACTTGTCATTTGTGGACACATTGTAAACGCGCCACATGAAATGCACCCGCAATTTACGACGTGTGATTTTTATTATTGTTCAGAGTTGTGGTCGGGGGCATGAGTTGCGACACCCGAGTGTGGGTTACGTAATCATGACTATGGTCATGATGGTTAAAATGCTTATTTGAAGCAATTGTCGATTACTCTCTAAGTTTTGTAATTTTAGTCTAAAAGAGGTATTTTTGGACTAAAGGGTGTGTATGTGTTCAAAATCGTCTAAGACTAAGTTAGCTAGTCTAAGGATGAGTATTTGGTCCATGGCCAAATCTGGCCCAGATTTAGCAACTGACACTTTAGGCCAACCTATTATTGTTCCATCTCTAAATATAATCATAAATGGGATGTTGCACGTGTGATATTTTATCAAATGACATTAGAAACCTCAAGAGTAAGAAAACAAGGAACTGGGGCGATACTAGTGACATTCAAAATGGTATAATCTTATTTTTTTTCAAGGCTATTTATTGTCATTTCATGTTTTTCAGTAAGAGATAAATGCGCTAAATTTAACAAAACAATTTCCAGTCCTGTTTTCCATTTTTAAATGTCATTGGTATGAGCAAAAGATGTTTAGTGAATAGCACGTTGAGAAATTTCTAAGGACTAATGTTGACTTTATTAAATCACATTTCTATAAAGAAAATCAAGTTTGCTTCGATAATTAATCTCAAGATCTGGCCGTTTTAATTAACCAGCCTTTAACAGGTTTCAATGACCTTTAAACAAAAACAGTTCGAACGGAAAATTATATATATACACAAAAAAGGACCCACAACAAACATGAATCTGATAACTTAAGAAAAAGGCCCTAATTTAGTTCAGAATGTATGACCTTGTTAGGCTAAATAACTGCGGAGTCCAGTAGACCCTCATAGGTACATGGTTTAAATGAGGGTTCAGGGGTTGAAACAAATCTGGATAATTTCAATTTCAAAAATAGTCGGGGTCTTTATACCCTAGGCCCAATAGCCTTGGGTTTAAACTTTCCAAGCCTGTTAGGCCATTTTGTAAATCTGGACTGGGTTCTAGTCTGAGGCAAAAAAATTAAAACTGCTGAACTTAACATAATAGTCCCTTATTACAGTCCATAAAAAAATAAAGGGAAGAAATATAGTCTGTTTTGCAGAAATAAATTTATACATGTCCATGGAATACAAAAATACAAATTTATACGTGAATTTCACCCTAAATGGTTGTTCTAACTACTGTTGATTTAATTTCGAACATGCTGAATCTGCTCATGCCTCTAGTTCACAGAATCGAACAACTGCATTTTTATCACTGGTTTTCGAACAACTGAAGTAAATTTTGTGCATGATTAAGGAGTGAATCTGACCATTGGGGTCAGACTCATTTCCTTTAGTGCTATTTTTAATAGTAGAATTTTGTGATTTAAGTATACGGTTTTAGCAATCAACGTAAACATTTATGTATTTTTATGGAGTGAATCTAAGCATTGGGGGTTAGATTCATTTCCTTTATTGCTATTTTTTAAAAGTGAAGTTCCTATAACCTTGAGCATCGTTTATAAGTATGTGGACATACTGACTTAACAAACAAGCATTGTCATAATGACAAATTGAGCATATGTACAGCAAAAGTTTCAGATTTCATGACCAATTTTAAATAGATATTTAAGATAATGCTAACACATAGTTTATTGATACTAACTAGTACAAGGTTTACATGTTTGTAAAAAAAAAAGAGAATCAGACAATACCAAGCAGATTTCAGTACCAAAACAAACACAGATTTTTGAATCCAAGAACTTCATTTAAAGCAAAAGTTGTTACATACCTTTTACAGAGAAAATCAACATGAAAATCTGACCAAATAAAGGTCAAAGAAAATCCAGAAATTGAAGCTTAATAGAGCAACAAAAGACCAGCAGCAAACCAGCAAGATAACCAAAGAATAATAGCTTGAACAGACCCAAATTTTGAATAGAAAACCAACAAAGAAGACCAGTTTTTTCCCAGGAAAATCAGCAGCAAAATACCAGTTTTTCCATAAACTATAGCCAAAAAAGAATACTAGTTTTCAGCAGGTTCATGCATCCATTTTGGTATATTTTTTTAGTATATTTTTTTTTGTTTTTTCAGAGTAGTGGTAGAGTTGCAGAACAATATTCTAGTGTGTGTGTGTGTAAATTCTATGGAAAATCTCTCTTAAAATATGTGGTAATGAAGTGCTAAAATCTGTGGTAAGGTCTGTCTTTTTCAGAGAATAGGTTAGGGTATTTATAGGAATTTTTAGGGTAGCATCTTATTAGCATATTCCTTATCTAATTAGGTTGAAATAGTACAGGTACAGTTGTCTAACCTTATCCTATTGGACAATTGTACCTCCTTCTAGAACATTCCTATTAATTTCAGCCCTTATCCCCTTCTAGAATTACTGCTTTACCCTTAAAAAATCTAATTTTCTGATATTTTCCTAATTCTAGAAGCTTCTTGGGTTGTTACACCTAAGATTCTTCAATTGAAAGTTCTATATTACCCCTTAGTGTCCTTAAAATCACTCTTTTAGTAATTAAGGATTAGGTTATTAGCTTATTAAATATTGACTGATTTTTATCCTAATTGAGTGATTAACTCAATAATTAACCTTAATAAAGTTGGTTAGGTTGATTATTAGGTGAATAGTTTTAGAGCTAGTTATTAGAAAATTAGAGAGTTAGGTTACTACTTCCTGTAACTCTGAATATATGCTAGGACTAGGGTGAGACTTACTGGGTTAGTAAGTGATTAATAACAATTTTATAGGAAACTGAGAAAACCTAAGACTAAATCATTTTGAGTTATTCAACAACCAACACATGAATCCAAGTCTCAACAATACACAGAGACTAAAAATAAACTATGGAACCTAATCCAATTAGTATAGGAATCGACAATTATGCAAATCATAATTCATGATTTTTAAGAGGCAAAGATACAAAAGCAGAAAGAGCAGGGACTAAAAAAATCTTATTAGTCGGTATTCATAACATGAACTTATGGTGGTATAGACTACTACTTAAGAATTTGCATGATTGAGTGATAATGGGGATTCACTCGTGTGTTGAGATGGTACTCTTGAATTGAGTCAAGTAAAAAGTTTCTATATAATGAAGTGTTCACCCTATTGGTGGTTCGAAAGTCATGATGGAATTCTTGCGCTACCTCATGTTGGTATGTTAAGTGTAGGAAATGTAACTGTGGGCAAGAATCGAGATTTAGGTCCGATGCTTATAAGGATGTCATGAGCTTGGAAGAGCAAGACAAAGTGATTTGAAAGTTCAGAGTAAGCTGATGTTATCTTCAGTGTCACCTGAGATTGATATTCGATGAAAGAGGCTTTGTACCCTGGTCATGGGTTCTTGATGTGTTTTGCGGCCTTAGTGTGGTCGGTGTTATGGATGGGCAGACTTGTTGCCTTGTGTGGAACGTCGTGGAAGCATGACCACGAAAAGATTGTATAAAGTGTGACATGTAGTTACTTGATGGAATTCAGATTTGGACTGAGTATAAAGAAGTACAATATTGCTTAATTGAGAATTTACGCCTGGAGGGCGTTCGATTCAGTTTATTATGGATTATGGGGTGATAGTCCCGCTGATGATGGTTTTTCTCGTGTATTACGAGAAAAGGTAGGTTAATATGGACCCAGGTAAAAGCTAATAGCTAAGTTTGGTGCGAGCGAGGTGGCTCGATGTTTGTGGATGTATTTAAATATGATTATGGGCTCCGTGTGAGCCAGGCATGTTCCTTTCAGTAGTGCGCTTTTCATGGAAAGGTATTAGAACATCGGGTGTTGTTCCGTCTTCGTTGAATTCATGTGTTATTGTGACTGTGCCGTGTGAGTTGTGAAACGGCTTTGATAATTTCTTATGTGTTGAGGTCCCGCATAGCGGGGATGTTATGTGAGCAGGATAGCTCTTGAGATCCAGAGTGCATATATATATATATATATATATATCGCACCTTAGTTGTGCTTTAGTTTTTGTAGCCTATGGCTTTATCCGTCTCCCCAGGATGGTATTATGCACTTAGCGTGTTTGTGATCAATATTCAGTAATTCATAATGGTGAGCAAATCAGCTCCGTATATATATCTTCTTATGTAAATTTTGTGTGTGGATCAGGTGGCACGTCGCCACGGGTATGTTATTCGGATCGGGTTGCACGCCGTAACAGTGTGATGATGAGAAAGGTTAACATGTATTTATTTTCTTGTGTTTTATTTCCTATTTTCCAGTAAGAATTCATATTAGTTGCGTGAGCTGAGTAGTTCCATTCTGAGTCGTTTCTTATTATCATGTTTGAGTTATGGTCTATTGGCGCGATGTGGTATCATGTGAGGCTGTTAGCATGTTTGGGGTGATTTGTTGTCTGAGCAGTTCATACTGGGTGAGACGAGATAATCGGACCAGGGTTTAGTACGATAAGGTTATGTGAAGTGTATATTAAAGAACAAATACCATCATTCAGGTTCATAATGAAAGTGACGATTCTAGTCAAGATGAGGTATTCAAGGATTTGTTAACTCTGCAGTTGAGTGCAAATTTATGCACATTTCCTCCGTTGTGGTTGTATCGCCAACATTATAGCAGGATGTCTGTATAATTGTTATGAGGTGCATCAGGAGCATCAGATTCGTGGACCTTGGCTAATAAGGTTCAGGGAGCGTCGTTGTGGTCAGACGATGAGTTATGCGGTGCATGGTGCCGATTCAGCAAGGGTATGCAGTTATGATCTGGTATATCGTGTGCTAGTTGATGCAGTGCTTATATCTATTGAAACTAGGCCTGGCTAGAGAAATTTCAGGTGTTTGAATGAATTCTGAGCTTATTATATGGATAAAGAAGAAATCTCCAGATTTGATCAAGCTATTGTGCTCGACTGGGTTGTGGTAGCACGGGCAGGTGCTCGAGCTGTTAAACAGTGATTTCAGGTAACTCCAGAGTAGTTCTTAGCAAGTTCGAGGACGAACGTCGGTTTAAGTGAGGGAGAATGTAACGACCCGACCGGTCGTTTTGAGTTCTAGCGCGTCGTTCAGCGGTTTGAAGTCGTGAGCAGCTTGGTTTCAGGTATTATGACCCGTGGGCGTGGTCAGAATTGAATTTCAGGAAGTTTAGAATTTATTTGGAAAGAAAATTCCCATTTCAAAAGCCTTAAGTTGGAGAAATGGACTAAGATTGAAATTTTTAGTAAACGATCTCCGAATCAGGATTTGAAGGTTCCAGCAGGTTCGTATGATGATTTCGGACTTGGATGTATGTCCGGATCAGGTTTTGGATAATCCGGGAGCGTTTCAGCGTATATTGTGGAAGTTAGCATTTTAGAAGGGTTTCATGAATTTGGGCTTGAAGTGCATATGAGTGAGGTTGGTGTCCGTTTGGGATTTCGAGTCTGGGAATAGCTCCGTATGGTGATTCTGGAATTGGGAGCGTGATTGGAAGTGAATGTGGATGTCCGTAGGTCATTTTGGGGTCATTTGGCTAAAAATAGAAATTTGAAGGTTTTTGAGAAATACGACCGGAAGTGGAAATTTTGATATCGAGGTTGGAATGCGATTCTGGAAGTTGGAGCAGGTCCGTAATGTTGAGTATGACTTGAGTGCAAAATTTGAGGTCAATCGGGTGTGATTTGATAGGTTTCGACATCAGATGTAGAAATTTGAAATTTTAAGTTCATAAAGAATTGGATTTGAGTGCGATTTGTGATTTCGGCGTTGTTTGATGCGATTTGAGGGCTCGAGCAAGTCTGTGTCATGTTTTGGGACAAGTTGGTGTGATTAGACGGGGTCCCGGGGGCCTCGGATGGATTCCGAGTGGTTAACGAATCAAAGTTGAAGTTGGAAAAAGGGCTGAAGCTTGTTGCCATCTGGTGTAATCGCACCTGCGAGGCTTTGACCGCAGGTGCGGCTAAGGGCGCCACAGGTGCGAGATTTGGGGCTGGAGCTGAGGGGACCGCAGGTGCGGGAGTTTGGTTGCACATGCGGAGTTGTAGGTGCGAAGAGTGGGTCGCAGGAGCGGGATTTTTTCTGGGTCGAGTCAGAGCCGCACCTGCGATGGAATTTCCGCAAGTGCGGAGCCGCAGGAGCGGCTATTGGACTTCAGGTGCGAAGAGATGCCTGGGCAGAATGTTTTAAAAACTGGGTTTGTGCCATTTCTCTCTCATTTTTCATTTGGTTGAGGCAATTTTGGAGAGCTTTTCAAGGGATATTTCATCAGGGATCAGAGGTAAGTTGTTTCTACTCATTTTTAAGGTTAAATACAAGATTGATGCATAAATTTTATATGGGAAATTGTGGGAAAAATTAGGGTTTTTGAAGAAAAACCTAGAAAATGTAAATTTGGAATTTAGCCACGAATTTGAGTATGGGATGTAGAGTAAATTGCATGATTGAACTAGTAGAGCTATGGGTAGCATGTATCTTCAAGAATTTCGGATTTCCGGGCACGTGGACACGAGGACATTTTGGTCATTTCTCCGAGCGGGGTTGGGAAAGTATATAATTTGAATTTGTTGTGAGTATTAGGATGAATTTTCATTGCTTTGCCGTTATGTGGTAGTTTCGGAGCGTTGTGCGTCCGTTGGAGTCATCGGAGGGGCTTGGAAGCCAGTGTTGGAATTTCGGAGCGAGGTAAATCTCCTTTCTAACTTTGTGAGGGGGAATTGTCCCCCTAGGTGAATTAGTTCAATACATGCTATTGTCTTCGGGGGTTACGTACGCATGAGGTGATGGGAGTCCGTGCGTAGCTACTATTATGCCATGTCCGGGTAGCCTAGGATCCACTAACATGCCTTATGTGTGTACCTGTAACCCTGCATGTAATATTAAACTGCTAATATGATCGAAAACATAATTGAATGTCTAAAAGAAAGCTAGAANTTCAAAAACAAAGATTTCAAAACCTATATTTCATGTTTCTTTTAATAAAGATTTTACCACTTTCCTGAGAAAAACTATTTTCTTGATAAAATACGAATTTATTATGTGGATATGTGTAACCTTGGGTGCATGAGTCGTTTGAGTGATTCGCGAGCAGGAAGACCCTGCATTTGTGTATGTATTCATATGAGCACCTGAGTTGCATGTATGATTCGCGAGCAGGCTAGCCGTATTATGTTAACCGTGTCGCATGATCGATTCGCGAGCGGGGCAGGTAGATGCATCTATGGTTCGAGCTGTTCGATCATCGGCAGTGCACATTTTATTATTGTTGGTCCGCGCCGTTCGGCCCTCGGCATTGCTTGCGCATGAAATTTGCTGCGTAGTTGCTATGATATTTGTCTGATTACTGGCCTGAAATATTAAGTTGTCAATTGAAATGACAGAGATTTAAAGCTTTTAAAAAGACTTTTGGAAGAATTTGTTCCTTCACGTCGATTTATTATTGTTTGATTAAATCACCATGTTGATTAATCGTTAATATGACGAAGATATAAAGTGTTAACATGAACGGAGTTGAAAGATATTTAAATCCTGTTTTATAAATTGCCTATGATAAAACCATGCTTAGTGTCACTCTTAAATATTTTAAATGGACCTTTAGTAAGTGTCTACTTTGACTTCTCGTCACTACCTCTCTAAGGTTAGGCGGGCGACTTACTGAGTACACGTTGTTTTTGTACTCATGCTATACTTGCTGTGCATTTTATTGCACAGGTACTTTCATAGCAATGTGGAGGATTCAGAGACTTACGCGAGTTGCACCATCCGGAGGCAACCGCAGCTGACAGAGTCTCCTTCATACTGTATTTATTCATTTTAAATTTTTTTGTCCAGTTGTATTTCGGACAGACTTTGTAATGATTGTATAAATTCTTAGAAATTGCTCATGTACGAGTTCTGGGAGATGTATCGGGATGTAATTGCTTAAGTGAAATCTTTAAATCACCGTTTTTAGTTAACATGCTTTTATTTGATTATCATGTAATAAAGTGAACGAAAATATTTTTCATAAATGTTAAAACCGGAAAGTTATTTCAATTAATTAATAATTTGGTTTGCCTGACTTTGTGTCCAGTGCCATCACGACCTTAGGAATTTTTCATAAATGCTAAATGGAAGATTTTTTTTACACTAATAGCATTTAATTGTCGGTTTTTAAAAATTAAATGAAGACCCACTAAATGAGGAATCTATTTTGATCCTCAGTAACGTACTACTTTGTTTCTTATTTCTCCCGCCCATCAATTATTTCCCTTTGTGCTTGAAAAAAAAAAAAAAATTGAGTATATTTGTGCTATTTATATAATTAAAAATTGCTTATACGTAAATACCATAATTATAATGTAAAAATACCAGAATTTTTTTCTAAATAAATTAATAAACACGGATGCGATATACATGATACAATTATTATTTGTATAACTAAAATGTTAGAATTATCCCACAAATAAAATTATCAGATTATATACCTTTATATAATTAAATATTAATTATATATGCAATATACTAAGAATCAATTCTGGTGGAAGTTATATTCTTGCGACAAATTCAGAATAATTGAAATATAAATGCATTGAAGAACAATTCCACATTTTATAATCATACAATTATTATACCAATTATATAGTTAAATAGTGATAAGTAAATATGTAATATAACAGAATTATTCCATAAATATATGTATAATATTCCAATTAATACATTATATCGTTGTTATTATACCTGCTAAATTCCAACTTCATTGGAGTTATATTGATCTTATTTCCAACGGATTGGATACACTTCAAATATAAATGAATATTTTAAAGTATTTTCTCGTAATATTTTTTATCTTATTGTTCTTACTTTTCAATTCTTAGTGGTAGTGTGTTTGTGTGTGTGTATATATATATATATATTTTATTATTTTCTCTAACTGTTGATTGCTTTATACATGCTTTATCCCAAGTTTACTTATAAATAACTTTTATGAACGGAAAGGAATCATTGAAATCCTAGTTTAGTCTCAAGCGTGAAATATGGGATATAGTTAATTAGAGATTGAACCCTTTGAGATAATTTAGTAACTGAAAACGTGATTCTTGGTCCAATATTATAGGTTTCTGCTAGGAATGTAGTTAATTAGTTGCCATATCTGTTAATTATTTATTGCTGCTGAAAGTCTGTAAAATTTTCTTAAATATTGCCTAATTATGTTTTTTCCCAAATGTAAATGTATGCACCTTTCTATGTGCATTATGTTGGACTCACTTTCATTTAATTTGTTTTATGAACACCAAAATGGTTTTTTAGTATTTATCTTAATTGAATAGGTAGCTACAACTTAAAAGATCAATGAGATTCGATTTTTCATAAGCACAAAAATTCAAAATTATAGATAGATAAAGTGTGTATGCACTTCAATATCCTATTTCCAACACATATTTCAAAGTAAGGTCAAGACTTCAAATAATTTAATTTTAATGAAATGAATGATAATAGTTAACGAAGAATGGAAAACTAGAATATTTAGTGGACAAGGGCGGAGCAAGAACATATGTTAAGGGTTCGGCTGAACCTAGTAACTTTATTCCAAACCCTATATATATTTAAGAAATTTATTGAATATTTACAAATTATTAATTTAGAACTCAATGACTTAAATTGACTAGTATTTCAATGATAAAAGGTGATTGAAAGGCTCGCGAAAAAGATAACAAACAACAAGCAAGAGCTTCNAGCAAGAACACATGCTAAGGGTTCGGCTGAAGCTAGTAACTTTATTCCAAGCCTTATATTTGTCTTAAAAAATCTATTGAATATGCACAAATTATTAATTTAGAATCCAATGACTTAAAATGACTAGTATTTCAATGCTAAAAAGTGATTGAAAGGCTCGCGAAAAAGACAACAAACAACAAGCAAGAGCTTTTAAGCCCCTTAACCTCTCTATTTTTCAATAGTATTCACTTTAATCAGGTAAACTTAGAATAAAGAAAGTTAATTACAATCTAAACTAGTGTAATTCATCTTTACTGATAAGGAAGTAAAAGATAACGCAAAGACCATGACATTGGCTTCTCAGTTTGGAAAAAATTGTTTTGAACAATCAAAAAGCCAAAATTCACAGGCCAAACGTCTTATTAACTAATTGTAAGCAATATTTTTTGTTCAAAGAGGAGAAGTAAAGACTCCATTTTTTTTTCTTAATTTTTAAAAGAAGTATTTGAAGTCAAGACTCCATTCATGGTGCTTTCTTTTGTATTTACCTAATTATCAATGATCATCATCAAGTTCTATAGAGCTAAGAACTTCAACCCCCTCGTGTATGATTATTTTTGTCACGACCCAAATCCTAACCCAGATCGCGATGGAGCCCAACACCGCTGTCAGGCAAGCCAACCATTATCTACTAGTGAGTTCAGGTAGTTTACTTTAAAATATTTTTCAACACTTGCTTAACTTAGTTTTGAGACATCAAGAAGAAATGGATAGTTTAGGCAAAATAAATAATCATGAAGTCATCATTAACGATTACATCCCAAAATAAAGTCTACTAAAGTGTGTGTGTCAGGAACTAGTGTCACAAGTCTACATGCATCTAGTAGAATAATATCAAAATAATGAAAGTCTGTCCAACTGTCTGAGTGAGTATAGACAGAAATAACAAAAGAATAGCTCCAAAGGGCTGCTGGAAGTCGCCAAGAGGAGCAGCTCACCGTGAAGCCTCGATCAGTATAACTCAGGAACGAGCTCCGAACTGGAACACAAATGCACCTTCCTCAGAACCTGTACAATTAAGTACATAGCGTAGCATGACTACATAAATAATATGTACCCAGTAAGTATCACGCCTAATCTTGATGAAATAGTGACGAGAGGTCGACTTGACACTTACTAGGGTTCAAAAAGTATATTTAGGTGATAATTTAAAAGAGGACAACAAGTAAGCATGGATAGTAAGGAAATAAATATCGAATCATAATAAAATCCAAATATGTAGTGAAGCATCTATTTACAAGTTTTCAGTTCGATCTTCCAGGATATTTCACAGCTCAACAGTCATAAATAACATCAGGCAAATAGCATGCGCATAGTGGAATAAGGATATTCGGCCTGGGCCAACATAACAATAATAATTGTGCACTGCTGAAGGGTCGAACGACGCAAACCATAGATGCATCTATCAACCTGCCGTGGCATACGGCCTGCTCCCATGAGAGTAGAGGAAATAATCACTCCGCTCGCGGGATATAAATTGCGAAGCGGTCACATGCAAACACAACATCTTTCTTTCAATTCTTTTCAAATAACAATTCTTTTAAAACATCAAATTCTTGGTTTTTCTTAAAGAAAAGTTGCATACAATGAAGTTACAAAGCATATAACTCAAGTTAATGGAATTCACATGGCATGGTGTGGGCCTAACTACCCGGACATAACAATAATAGTCACTACGCACGAGATCTCGTCACCTCGCACGTACGTAGTCCCCCAAAACAATAACACATAATCATTTAATTCACCTATGGGAAAATTTTCTCTTACAAGGTTAGAAAGGAGACTTATCTCGCGTCAAGTCTACTTCCCGGGTCAAGAATGCGCCCGAAACTCCAAATTCGTCACCCAAGGACTCGAAACTAGTCAAATATTGCATAAACAAATCAGTCTATACTCCAAAGTCCTTATTTCTCCTACTTAAATGATCATTTCAACCTAAATTGAGAAAATCCTAAAATATACCTCCGGGCCAACATGCTCGGATTCCGGAAATTTTTGAAGGAAACTATCCCCATGGCCTAAGGATCAATATTATTTAGTTTTTGTTTGATTCCTTAACAAATTTCTTGGCAATTTCCCCTTTTTGTCAACAACCTAGGTTTTTACTCTAACCCATAATTTCTACTAATTGTTGTATTAATCTACCTAAGAATTCAAGTATAAAGCTAAATTTATAGTAGGAATTACTTACCTCACAGTAGCTAGGTCGAATACCCTCCTTGCATGCTCTCAAAATCACCCAAAGAAGAAGAATGGTGTTCAAAAATGGTTAAGTCCCGTATTTAAAACGAAACTCACTGCCTACAGGTTTTCCGCACCTGCACCTCGAGGACCGCACATGCGGTCTCGCATCTGCAAGAAAAATCTCGCACATGCGGAGAAGGGGAAGGGGGCCTGGCTTCGCACCTGCGGAGTGGAGTCCTCGAGTCGAAGTACTCTCGAACTGACCGTTGGAAGAAAAATTAGAAAATGGAACAAGTTGATGAACAATAATGTAAGCGAGAAAGAAAGAATTATATTGCTTTTGTCTATGTGAATAATGATGTTTACAAATGATTAGAACATCCCTTTATATAGTAGAGATATTCTACTTATGGTATAACTCTATTTACAGAAGAAAATCACATGATTATCTAATTAACCGTTTGTGATTTGATCTGTTCTGAGATTTACGCCGTGATCCTTGACCACTCACGGATATCTCACTTTCCCGTTACTATGCCGCCTCCGATTTTATTTGGTGTCTGTCTCGCTTGGCTCCGATTGTTACCAACCTTGATCTCGACAGATACTTTGATCCTGAACTAGGTGCCTTATCCTCGTGATTTAAGCGAAGTCGACCTTCGACGAAAATCCTGATTTCGATCAAATAGTAAAATCGGTTAGGACCGGATTTAACCTTATACAAATAGTCTCCTCGTTTCTTGAAATGTAGTGACAAGAAACGATTTAAGCCTTTGATTTTTTACCTCGACCTGTAGTGGCGTAATCATTATGACGTAAGCGGCAGAAATATCTGAAACGTCTCGTCGGTACAGTTCCCCAAATCACCATTGCACGTCAGTTGGTGGTCGGCCACTAGGGCTGTTGAAACGTCGCCGTGAATCTCATAAATAGGCCTTATCTTCATTGATTCAAGTTTTACTTTCACTTTCTTCTAATCTCCAAGGTTTTTACCCCTCCTAAGCTCTTTCTTTCTACAGACCTTCAAGATTCGTTGTTAATCTTCTCTCTAACTTCAAGTTTTATCTCCTTCTTTCTTCTTTCAAGCTTAAATGAAAATGGCAAAAACATTCAAAACAGTTCCCCAAAAGGAAAAAAACTTCTTTCTCACAGCCGATCGGTGAGAAAACACCGGTGGATCCACGCCCAGAAGAGTGCGTTCCCGGCGATTGTGACATTAATTCCAACTTTAAGATCGAGAAGGCTTCCTCGGTCCCTGGTCGATGCGAGCATATGTCGAGGTACATTTGCTCGATAATTGAGAAGTACCTCGAGCAGGTGAAGATAGACTGCAATTGGGGAAATAAAGAGGTGGTGATTCCAACCCCCGAAGAAAGTATCACCACCCATGTGGAAGGGTATCCAAGTGTTTATACTTACCCTTTCACGCCGGGCCCCCTCGACCCCGTGTCACGACCCAAATTCCCAACCCACCGGATTGTGATGGCGCCTAACACAATACTTGCTAGGCAAGCCAATGTTAGAAATTAATTAATCGCTTTCTTTAAAAAGTTTACTTAACAATTTAAAATAAATACGAAATCTAATTTTTTCCACTAAATAATTCCATGAATAATAATGAGGAGCAATAATTAAGCCGAACCACGAACTTAATATATAAATATAAAGCTACCCAGGGGTTGGTATCACAATTCACGAACTACTAAAGAATACTACAAATAAATGGGCTGAAAGAAATATATCTATGTTTCGAATGAAATAAAAACAGTATCTAAATGAATAGGAGAAGACTCCAGGAATCTACGGACACCAGCAGATCTACCTCGTGTTTCCGAACAAAATGCGCAGCTACTAAGATCTCCTAACTTTGGCCGGTACCTGGATCTGCACAAAAGAGTGCAGAGTGTAGTATAAGTACAACCGACCCCGTGTACCGAGTAAGTGCTGAGCCTAACCTCGACGAAGTAGTGACGAAGCTACGGCGGGGCGTTAACTACATAATCTGTGAACAATATATATATATTAAAGCAAGAAAGAAACAAAAATAAAAAATTCGATAAGCAGTATCTTGCAACAATAAATAAAAGCAACTCAGATCAACTCTTCAAAAATTTTCAAATTTCAATTTAAATCACAATAAAAATTAGAGTATGAAAACCTTTTAAATAAAACCAGAGTTTTCCAAATCCTTATTTTTGAAAATCAGTAAAACATAAAAATTCACCCTTATCGCTCCTTGTTGCGACGCGCAATCCGCTCCCACCTGTTCACCCTTATTGCTCCTCCCTATATATGTCACCCTTATTTCTCATGTTGCAGCGTGCAACCCGATCCCACCTGTCCAACATTATCACTCCTTGCGGCGGGCAACCCGCTCCCACTAGACATATCATATCAGTTTATTCATAAGAACTTTCACAATTCAGGCCAAGCCTTTCACAATATTTTTATATCAACAATTGCAAACAGAAGCTGTAAGACTCATAAACTTCATCAATTATCATTTCATAACGAAGCCAACCGGAATTTATATACATATCGTAACACTGGCAACCAGCTCAATCCTTATGTAACACAACAAAACCAAAAGAACAACCAACACTTCCAAAATACTTGAAGCAATACTTAACAACAAATTTACCAATCCAAATAGACATATAAACCTCAATGATCATGAAATAATTAAGCCCGGAAGTAAATAATTGGAAACCGGAGAATGGATCATGTTTAACAGACAATTTGGTGGTGCATAGATACTCGTCACCTCACCTATACACCACACACATGCGAGTTCATATATCATTTAAGTTTGGAATTCCTATTCCCTCAAGTCAAGGTTAAACCAAACACTTACCTCAATTTCGCAGGCCACTCACTGCTCAATTACCACTTTTCCTTTCGAATTTTGCTCTAACCTAATCGAATCTAATCATAATTAGCTCAATATCATTAATTAAGGCTAAAGGAAGTAACTTTACTAAAAAATTATGATTTTCCTATGTTTTCAAAAAAAAGAAGAAGCTAAAACTCGACCCCAGGCCCGCTTGATCCAAACTCGGGGTTCGGACCAAATTTCGTTTACCCATTTACCTCCGAGCCCGAATATGCAATAAGTTTTGAAATCCGACCTCAATTCGAATTCAAAATTCCATTTTTACAAAATTCCCTAATTCTACCCAAACCCTCAATTTCTACCATGAAAATTCTTAATTTTGGATTGAAAAGTAATGAAAAACATTGGGTAATTGAAAGAAAAGAGTTAATGAACACTTACCTATGATTTTGGAAGAAAAAGCATTGAGAAAATCGCCCTAGGTCTTCTACCCTTGTGAAAAATAAGAATAAAAAGGCTGAAGTTCTAATTAATATGAACTTACTGTCCGACCCTCGCACTTGCGGTGCTTGGGTAGCACCTGCGCTTGCGTACGTGCGGAAGTTCTTCCGTTTCTGCGGAAAAGGGAAATGGCTACTAGGGCCGCCGCATCTGCGGAGGGTTTCCGCTTCTGCGGTCCCGCTCCTGCGATGGGGAGTCTGTTAATACCAATTTTTTCCTATAATATTTTTTCAAATACATATATACCGTCAAAACTATACATTTGCACCAATTGGCATTTTTCCATAATTTCTACATTTTTAGGGATTTTTAATTAATTTACCCCAGTATTTTATTTACATAAATAATTACAAATTGCATCCCAAATGACTTTATAACATTTCATGGTTTAATTTGGTTGTCTATATTCCTATTAAGCTTCCATTATTGCACAAATAGCCACAATTACATTTTTTGGGTTACAATTGCAATAACTTTGCAATTATAGCCCATGCATGCATTACTACATTAATTTTACCAGAAAATAGCTCATCGTAAATATTGAGTAACTATTTAAAATATTTCTACGCATGAAAATTATTTTTTGTAATTTGTTAATTATTTTATAAATTATTTTTCATCAATTATGAGGGTATATAATAAATAACCCCCTTTATTTTCAGACCTAACCCCCTCAAACACTAGCCCAAACCCCCTTAGGCCCAAACCTATACCTGCCCGACCCAATACCTCGTTCGTGGCCGTTGATCTTTTAGATCAACGATCCACAAACCCCCTAACCATAATTAATCCTAAAACCTAAACCCTAACCCTAAAGTTGTAATCTCCCTCGTCTCTCAACTCTCTCTCGACCGAACCCTAACCCTAAACGCTGTCGCCGACGTAAACTTCCTTCCTATGGTGCTTCTATGTCTTCTCCGACCAGTCCTGGTCTTCTATACGCCATGGATGTTCTACTTCATGAGTCCTTGAGAGGATCTCAAGAAAATCCAACTGTAACTGGTTCGAAACTTGTTCACCGGCCTGTCTCAAGCCATTTTCGTTTGTAAGTAAGGGATTTCTCCTTGTTTTATTACGAATCCATGGGTCTTTTGACCGATTCTCTTCATCTCTACTATTTTTTCTGAAAGCCCTAGTTCATTACTGCCGATTCTTCTTAGATCTTTATAGATCTGGTGTGATTCGAGTACTATTAAGTGTTTTCCTTTAAAAATCTCTTGTTTTAATTAGCTATTTCAATTTTTAATCACTCTTCCTAAACTAGGGTTCGTCCTAAACTATTTTTCAACGACTTTTCTGACTTCTAAGTGCTTAATTAATTGTTCTTTCACCATCGTAACTGATTTTTGCAAGAATATTCAAAGCCTAGTTGATTCTATGTGATGTACTAGTCTTCAATCTTTGCTTTGATACTTTGGGTGTTTATGTGAATACCAGTCGTATTGGTTTAACCCATTTTTTTTACTTAAATTTTTTCCCTGTTAAAACCCAGTATTCTTGGGAATTTCTACCCTAATTGACCTTTGCTAGGGTTTGAACCAGTTTTCTTGTTAAACCCGGTAATTCTGTGAAGTTTTACTCATTTATTTTCTATTTATGGAACCTGAGTGATCTTCTGGTAAAAGTATTATTTGGATATTTTTACTGAACATTTCCTATTATTTTGCACTGTTAAAATTTGTGTGCATAGATTTTATTTGTTTCCTTATTTATGACTTTAATTGGTCACACTTGCCTTAATTAGTCGTCCGTATGATTTTGGGATTTTTGCCAACTCCCTATTTGGTATAATTTGGATTCCTTACATTAATTAACCCCCCCCCCCCCC
>ML375364.1:2398-12514 GCA_005239525.1 Nicotiana knightiana | reverse complement strand
ACCCCCCCCCCCCCTGTTATTACCGTTAATCAATTACCCAAACTTAAAGGGGTATATTCCGAACTCCTTTAGGTGAATTGATTCTGTGATTCTGTGATTATCCTTAATTGGCTGACTTCTGATTCCTTTACCTTATTTGTTCTACCCCTAAAGTGCTATATATGCACTCTTGTTTTATCTCTCAAAGGACACCAACATTAGTTCAAGAACACACACTCACACAAAATTATCTCTTCTTCTGCTGCTTGTGCTAACTGCTTGTCTAGCCGGCTGAAAGTCAAGGCTAGGTTGTGGAACTCTGCCTACTTTACTTTCTGTATCTTGCTTCTTTAACTGGTATGTTCTTATTTCAATTCTGAAATTCAACCCTATGTGCTCCCTAGTTGTTAAATCCATGCCTATTTCCGCCCTAGTTTTATTGGCTATGCATTTAATTGCCTTCCTGTTTACTGCTTTGTTCAATATGCTGGAGTCTTACCCTCTCTTGCTCAAATGCTTAGTCAGCATGTATAGGTCTCATTTGTCTTGTGTGATACTTGGCCAGCATGTTTACTTGAGTTCTTGTTTACTTCCCTTGACTAGTATGCTCATGTCAGTATCATAGACTCCTAATGTATTTGGTTAATCCTAATTGGCATGACTGGCTCTATGTAGTAGACCCCTGTCTTCAACATGACCATTCTCATATTCTGTCTCTATGTTTAATATCCATTACCACTTTAATTTCAAGCATGATCCCCTTTGCTAATACTTTGAAGCAATAGTTTTTTCATGTTCTGGTTGCTAATCAGTTCCTCTTTATTCTGTGTACTGGCTGATCAATGTGCTTCCCCTTTTGCCCTGTTCATGTGTTTCTGACTTAAGCCTCTATGTTCCCAATCCCCTGATGTCTGATTGTAAACTTGTTTGCCTTCACTTAGAAACAAGTAATAAATGGTTTTGATTCTAGGCACTCTAAGTGTTATGACTGTGTGGTTTCTTGTTGAATATTTCTTCTTCTCAGAATTGTTTTCAAAATTATTTTACTCTTAACTTTTTTTTTAAGAATTGTTCCTATTCCTGAAATCCTTTTTACTCCTGAAAGTTTTACCTCTATACTATTTTTTTTTGCTAAGTTCTTCCAAACTATGTCAAGCACTCTCACTTCTACTCTTAGATTACGTAAGTTCTGCCCCTCCAGTGTGTGTACTGCCTCGGAATCCATGAGATCCCTCCGAACTCTAGCACACTGGGCTGGCCTTTCCACACTGCACATTGGGGAAATTAATAAAAGAGAAGGGATTATTATATGGGTTTTTGTGGGGAAAACGGGTAGAAATCCTGCCTTTAGGTCTATACTATGTTTACTTACATTAGAAGTCATGCTTTTAGGTTTAAACTATGTTTATTTGCATCAGAAACCATGCTTTTAAGTCCACTTGGCATACTAGGCAACATGTTATAGGTTCATTACCTCATTTGTTACGGAGTTCTGCTTATGCCTAATCATGGTCACCTAAAAATCCTGTTATTAAGTCACCGTTGTAATTCTGCTTAATTAAAATGTCCATCCTTGGTGTGCATTAGAAATCCTGCTTTAGGACTATGTTTGTATTCGCTTTAAATCATGTCTACATCGCCTAAATCAATAACCGTCCTGTCTATAAGAATGTTTAAAAGCAATTTCAACGCCTAGACACCAAGTTATAGGATAAATATGTATGAAATCGGTTTCGTGATAATCAGCACCTAGACAAGCATGTTTATAGGACGTATTAAAACTCAAATTGTTTACTTTCCTTTAGTCAATTTCCAGAATTCTGTTTGCATTTTTAGACAGCATGTTATAAGGTATCCCTGAACCACGCCTAGGCAAGCCTATAGGTAATTAAGGCCTTATAAAAATTGTAAAACTATGCTTTGTTTATTTGTGACTGTCCAGATTCAACAGGTTCTAAAATCAGTAGGCAAACTGATTAGGTCTTTACCTCTTTACCTTAACATAATGTTGTACATTCTCTATTTGTCATGCTCACCTAGATATCATGTTCTAGGACCTTTTCTGAAACATATGAAATGTTGTTGTTTGAGACGTGCTAATTGCCTGTTTATTTTGTGGAGGTAAACATGAGCCTTTAATTGTTGTCTTACTTGACAGTCCTGTTTGTTCTTTGTTGTCGCTTAGATTTTCTTTTTTAAACACTTTAGGAGAGTCTAGAACTGCCTAAAAATAGAGGTCCTAAACACCTCCGGGACCACAAGAAAGGGATGGGTAATGCACACATAGAGTTCATTAATCAAAACCGCTTATACAATCGCTAAGGGGAGGGTGATCGGGTAGTAAAAGGATATGTTGACATGTGCGCTAATGCCACATGTAACCCCTCTAGTTGAGGAAGGATTACCGGACATTGTACAGATGTGATCCTGTAGGCTAATAACTTAGGACTTCCCTATATTTATACATATGTGTGCTTAGACTGCTTATCTATTAAATTTCCCTATCTTTTTTACATATGTGTGCTTAGACTGCTTACCTATTAAATTTCCTTTATCTTATTTACATATGTGTTCTTAGACTGCTTATTTGTTAAATGACTAATTCACCAATTAAGTTTGGCCGGGACCCACCATTGTGGACCTCGAGGGATGCCTAACACCTTCCCCTCAAGGAAATTTCAATCCCTTACCCAATATCTGGTAACGCAAACCGGTTTTATGAGTTACTTGTAATAGGTTCCCCTAACGCACCTTAATTCGTTAGGTGGTAACTCTTCTCTTTTAATACCCACTTAAAAGAGTTGTCACATGTCGAAACCCGATTTCGCGAGAAAAAGGGGCGTGACAGCATGGCGACTCTGCTAAGGATTTTAGGCTCTTACCATAACAAACTTGCTTTTTGTAAATTAGTCTTCATCATGCTTCGTTTTGTTAATATGTGTGCACCCTTTCCCTTTCTCCTTATGTGAATTTAATTGCCCGTTTTGAGCATTTATGATTTCCTTTACTGCAGAAACTGACTTATTTCTTTGTTTTCCTTTCTTTAACGTCTTTCAATTATTAAATACCGCATTTATTATTTTCCTAATGTGCAAATACGTGACAACATGCTATTTACTGCTGCATAAATCATGCTCTACATCATATTCCACTTGTGCATAATCAATCTTTTAGAAACGCTTGATTAGTGGTTGCGCTCTTCCTATATCACCCTTTAAATTCAGAAAGGCTTATTTGCGGTAAAACTAGTCGATCAGCGGTGCAATCGACGGTTCCGTGACTTTCCCCCTCAATTTGTCCGCTTGAGGGTACCAGTCTAGACTCCCATAGCAACCTTACTCTGATTATACCTGTACATGAATCATGGTCAAACCTGGCCGGGTTAGTATGTTTTCCACATAATAACCCTTTAAGACAAACCTTATCCGAAAGTCCATCGGGGTTTCCATAATCCCACCGGACGCAACCACATTTTTTGCATTAATTTTGGAGAACTAAATACGAATATGCTAATCATGGATATGTAAATAGTCGAATCTGGAGGGGAAAAGGGCCTAACCTTATTTGTTTTGTAGAAAATGAGGCACGAGGTCCCCAGGTTCGGCATGGTCCAAAATATACCACTACTGCTACTAGATTGGCGAGAAGATCTTTCCTCAAGTGAAAAGAAACATGTGAAGAAGGTCCTGGGAAGTTTGCCTTCTCTATTAGACATCTAGTCAAATAACATGTTGATATAAGATGCAACCATGTTCTGGGATCGTGAAAAATCAGTGTTTCGCTTCGGGGATATAGAAATGACCCAGCTCCTAGAAGAAATCGGGGGATTTGTTGGGCTACCTTGGGACAACCATGGGTTATTGGTACCAGAAAATCGCACTGGTAGGGGATTTCTTAAAATGATGGGTCTAAAAAAGAACGCCGATTTGGAGTGCTTAAAGAAATCTTATATACCATTTGACTACTTGTATGAGAGATACAATCATAGAAAGTCCTACTGTATTTTCCATGATGATTTTTCCATCACTTCCTTGGGACATATTCACCGGAGAGTTTCCGTGTTCATTGTTTGCTTCTTGGGTATGATAGTGTTCCCAAAAAAAAGGAAAGAATTCACACTAGATTGGCTATGGTCGCCAAGACTCTAATGGAAGGAATCGAGGGACAGACATACACCATAGTCCCTTGATTATAGCTGATATCTACCAAGCCTTGGACCACTGCCAGAAAGGGTCCAAACATTTCGAGGGTTGCAATTTGCTATATCAGTTGTGGTTAATGGAGCATCTCCAAAAGGGTCAATATATCCAGGGGTTTCCATGAAGGGCGTGGAATGACCATTTTGCATTCCATCACCCTAAACGGATGACTTATATTCCGGACAGATTTGCTCAACCAAAGAGTGTTAAGAAATGGGCGGAGTTCTTCGACAATTTGACTGAGGATCAGGTTCAGTGGATGTTTGAATGGTTCCCTACTGACGAGTTTATCATCGGGTCAAGGGACGCTCCTCACTTAGAATTGATCGGGTTAAGGGGAATATACCTTTATGTTCCTGTCAGGGTTATGAGGCAGGCAGGCAGGAAGCAGATCATACCACGGGTCGCAAAGATAAGTCATTTCTGGGCAGATTTTCAGGATGACGACATCCCTTACAAGTGTCAAGCTCAGCATATGTGGCACTCAAAGATTATTGTGGAAAAGGACACCATATCCAGAGAGGTGTCATGTGGGGCATGCACCCTTTTACCCGGCATGGTTGGAGGACAACTTAGCTGGGAAGGTTGAGCCATGAATTGGTCGGGGAAACAGGGTCATAGACGAAGATGCAGAAACCCAAGTAAAGTACAACAAGTTGAGCAAGAGAATTAATGACTCCGAGGCCGAACATCAGGAGATACACGAGACAGACAAGAGATTAATCAAGGAAGGGAGGGAAATGGCTATCACCTCCAATGAAAGGGTAGAATATCTGTAACAGGATTTGATGGAGCTAGAAGGAAAGATAAGAAAGAGGGTCGTTGACTGCCAGATACTGAAGGAAGCGAGGGAGGACATCTGGCAAGAATACACCTGTTGTTGGGCACGCGCGAACTAGGGGACCTGATTGATGGAGTCAGAAATATCAAGCCTGGGGAAGGTCCTTCTGGGACCAAGTAGATTAGATTTACCTATTTTTTCCTAAAATGTAATAAGGCCAAATGCCAGTAGTGACTTATCTTTTATTATCTTAGTATCGTGTTGGATTCATCTATTTTTATATTAATGAAATGAGGCAATTATTGGAATCTAAGTTCTCCAAAACAACTTGTCTCTAGGCCTACCTCGGGCACAACGAGTCTCCCAAAATAGGAAGCGAATTTACATTCCGCAATATGTGTTTAAATATTGCAAATATTCTTTTCAGAACTCTTACTGACTTGGCTACCTTTTATGTTTTCTTTCTTTCTTTTGATTATTCCCATTTCCCAAAGGTTGGTTCATGCATACTGGCATCATCAGCCTATCATACTAGATCCATGGGCCCTCCACCTTCTCCTCCTCCAAGTCCACCAAAAGGAAAAGGAAAGCAAAGATGGATGATTTGAACGGCACCATAAAAGACAACAACACACATGTTGACCATGCAGAAGCTTCTGATGGCCGAGGTACTCAGGCCCCAAATGATGTGGTATCACGACTTGAGCAGAAAATACTAGAACTCCAGGGTGAGCTCGAGCAGGTCCGCAGCTTAGAAAATCTATCCCTCACACTCAATATCCCAGATGTCAACCATTCAAACACTCAGAACCCCGCATCACCGCAAAACACACCCAACAAGCACCTACAAAATCCTTCCACACCTCACCATTACACAACCCCTCCATAGAATCAAATTATCCCTCCACAATATTAGCAAAACACCTATCATACTCCATAAAATGCCCCACAGATCATTCCCGAACCCCAGAACTCCAATGATCACCATTATACCCAAAACTCCGGTCACCAAAACAACCCTATATACGTGGAAACCCTACCTCTCTCCGCTCAGCCCGTATCCTATACACCAGAATCCTCTGAGAAGGACCTGCTCATTAAGAACTTGGCTGAAGAGCTCAAGAAGTTGACAAGTCGGGTTCAAGGCGTCGAAGGAAGGAAATGGATAGAAGGTCTGAACTATGAAGACCTATGCATACAACCAGATGTAGAACTGCCGGAGAATTACAAACCTCCCAAGTTCTAAATGTTTGATGGAACAGGTGATCCAAGGGTTCACCTGAGGACTTATTGCGACAAGCTTGTAGGGGTCGGATAGGATGAAAGGATCTGGATAAAGCTTTTCATGAGGAGTCTTACAGGAGATGTTTTATCCTGGTACATCAGCCAGGATCCTAAGAAGTTGGCCAACTGGATGAGTATGGCATATGACTTCATGGATAGATTCAGGTTTAACACAGAGAATGCGCCGGATGTCTTCTACATTCAGAACTTAAAGATGAAGCCCATTGAGACCTTCCGCGAGTATGCCACTCGTTGGAGGTCAGAAGCAGCCAAAGTCAGGCCGACATTGGAAGAGGAACAGATGAACAAATTCTTCGTCAGAGCACAGGATCCGCAGTACTATGAAAGATTGATGGTTATTGAAAACAACAAGTTCTCAGATATCATCAAACTCGGAGAAAGAATTGAAGAGGGAATTAAAAGCGGTATGGTGACAAACTTTGAGGCATTGCAGGCCACAAACAAAGCACTGTAGTCAGGGGGCATATCGAAGAAGAAAAATGCAAGAACAGTAATGGTCGCCCAAGGACCCAAAACTCCACTTGTATATGAAACCTCCCCACTTACAAACCAAGCACCTCCACCCACATATCAAACATCACCTCTCAGATATACCCAACCAGCCACTACTTATCACACATATAATTCCCAACCCTCTCACTTTCAGTCACCTCCAACTCGCCCAAACTACACAAGACCTCGGCCTAACTTTGACCGCAGACCACCTAAATAGTACACTGCCATTGCCAAACCCATTGACCAGTTGTATGAAAGGCTGAAGGCTACTGATTACATCACTCCTATCTCTGCTGCGACCGTGGAGAATTCATCCCAATGGGTCAACCCAAATAAGACCTATGCATATTTTTCTGGCATGAAAGGGCACACCATTAACGAATGCCAAACACTGAAGGATAAAATCCAGAACTTGGTTGATAATAAGGTCATTCAGGCCAAAGAAGCTACACCCAATGTCTGCAAAAACTCCCTCCCGGATCATAGGGGTGAAGGTATCAATGTGATAGAGACCGATAAGGAATGGGATCCCGAGAAATCAATTGGACTTATCAAAGAAGGTGACAGTCCTAAGAAACCCGCAGTCACGCTCGATCCTATTATAGTACAAATACAGCCGCCTATGGAGGTTGAGGTAGCTGCATCAGTTCCATTTTAAGTTGAGATAGCACCCGCGCATGTTCCATTCGAAGTGGAAGTAGCCACATCTTTCACAGTGATAGTGTCAACCATGCCGCCTTTCGACACCAAGGTTGTACCCTGGGATTATGTGGCCGAAGCTAGAAGAAGAGGAAAGATCAAAATAGAAGAATCCGGCGCTGCACAAGGAATGACCAGAACGGGAAAAGTCTATACACCAGAGCATTTGGGAGAATCTAGTAAGCAGGCTTCTAACAGACTGCCCGTTATTGAAACAGGCCCGGATGACCTTTGGAGGAAAGTGCAAGCAAGGTAGTATCATTCACCGATCATTTGAACAAGACTCCTACTCAGATATCTATCATGTCACTGCTACAGAATTCAGAGGTGCACAAGAATTCTCTCTTAAAGGTGTTAAGTGATGCATATGTACCTAACAACATCACTGGCGGAGAAATTGCCAATATGGTAAGACATGTGCTGGAAAGTCACAAAATCACCTCCCACGAGGATGAGCCGCCACCCGAGGGTTTGAATCATAACAGGGCACTGCACATTATCGTGCAATGTGAGGATAATTTCATTTCTAGAATTCTGATAGATGAGGGATCCAGTCTCAATATTTGCCCATTGACAACACTGAAGAGGTTGGGCAAAGGCATGTATGAGACACGAGAAGAGACCATGAATGTGAAGGCATTTGACGGATCTCAGAGGGATACCATTGGGGAAATCAATCTTTATTTGCAGATGGGGCCTACATGGTTTGATGTCGAGTTTCAGGTGCTGGACATATCTGCATCCTATAATCTATTGTTGGGACGACATGGATACACGCCACTGGGGATGTGGCATCAACTTTGCATCAAGCAGTGAAGTTTGAATGGAACCATCAAGAGGTCATTATCCATGGATATGAGAGCAACCCCATTTATAGCCGTCAGACTATCCCGGCGGTTGATAATAGAAGAAGTCTCGATGGAGAAACTTATCATCACATCGAGCGGGTTAATGCAATCGACAAAGATAAGTGGTGGGATAACAAGATAGCAAGCATGATGAACTGGAGAGGGTATGATCCTGGCAAGGGTCTCAGCAAAAATCTTTAGAAAATCACCAAGCCAATACAACCGAAGCGCCATGGTACTACTTTCGGGTTGGTTTATCAGTACACCTAGCAAGAATACAATGACCGGTCACCACCGTGGTGTGGTCCGTACTATCCACTTGAGAAGCCTGTATCACACCTGAGTCAAACTTTCCAGCAGACCAACGTCATATGGGGATAAGAGGAGGAGGAAACACTAGCAGCTTTAAGGAACTTGTTCCTGGAGGATGAGGACATGGACTGTTGTGTAATTGTTGAGGAGGAGGAGAAGGAAGACCCTCCCATCTGAGTTGTGGAGAAAGGATCATTCCTTAAGAATTGGACTATCAGACCATCAAGGGCCCGGCGAGTCCTGGGGTAGCAAGGCTGAACAACATTGTTTATTTTGTTTTCTAAGAAAATGATTTCCCTTTTTGCATTTTTTTAAAATAAAACCTTCAGCGTTCCAAAAACGTTGTTTAAATTATTGAAATCGCTTTTATGTTTCAATGGATCATTATTTATTATTACTATTGTTCTCTCATATCTTTATATATACAGCATTACTATTTCCTGTCTTGATGAACCAACAACTGTGACATGTAATGAGACAACACAACAGAAGGATAATGATTCAGAAGAAGAAGATATCATACCCGAGGAAATCGTCAGAGAAGTGGAGGACTTTGAGAACAAGCCTAAGTCCAATCTGGATGAAACAGAAATAGTCAACCTAGGAGATTCGGTAACCGTCAAGGAGACCCGCATCAGCATTCACCTGTCGCTGTTAGAAAAGGAAGAGTACACACAGTTCTTTAAAGAATATAAGGACATCTTTGCATGGTTATACGATGATATGACCGGGTTAAGTACATCCATTGTGGCTCACAGGTTGCCCACAAACCCAATGTGTCCGCCAGTGAAGCAGAAACTCAGGAAGTTCAAGCCTGACATGAGTCTGGAAATCAAAGAGGAGGTTACTAAGCAAATCAATGCCAAGGTACTCAGAGTGGTCGAATATCCAACTTAGCTGGCCAACATCGTGCCAGTGCCAAAGAAGGATGGGAAGGTCAGAGTCTGCGTCGATTATCGGGATCTCAACAGAGCCAGCCCGAAAGATGATTTTCTGCTTCCAAACATACACATCCTAATCGACAATTGTGCCAAATGTGAGCATGTGATTTTTACTCTCCGTATCGTCCTATAAAAATCCCAATAAATCAATTGATTTTATGAATATTGATTGATTTTTCAGTAATTAATTGTGAATTATCTGCATTGCTTGCATATCCATAATTCATCTTTCAAAATCATTGAAATTTTGCATATATGACTGTGTCAGCCGATGTTATTCCTTGTTTGTCTCCTTTTCTTTGACGCATCTAGATCTTGATCCATGTTTTCATGCACATGCTGGTTAGTTTAACATTTTGGAATGAAAATTGTTTGTTAGGGTTAGCTGTCTTATTGATCAGTTCTTTATCCATTGACAATAGTTTAGTTATTAATCATCGATCAATTATGTTTCCCTTTTGATTACGTTGGAATTATTTGACTTCTTTTTCCTTAATCCATCTCTGATTGTCAAACTGATTTGTTAGCTCGTCTATTATGATTTTAGCCTATGTCTC